>JAKTYK010000231.1:0-11205 GCA_030578655.1 Magnusiomyces starmeri
TTTTTTTTTTTTTTTTTTTTTTTTTTTTTTTTTTTTTTTTTTTTTTTTTTTTTTTGTTGGAAATTTTTTTTTCTTTAATTTCTTCTTCCTCTTTTTTTTTTTATTCAAGTTATTTCAGCTAATTCATACTTATTTTTTATAATATTTTATCAGCTATATATATTCACCAAAACTTGACTTTTGATACAATTATGGCAGAAGTTAACATCATCAAACGTTGCTAATACAATATTACCTTTGTTGGTTTCGTTGGTTCCAAATACCTTTTACTTTTTTATTATATATTTATACCCTTTGTTATTTGTTAGAACTCATTTATAATTTAAATATTCCAATGAACAGAAACAAACAATACTACCAATAACTACAAAGAGTTGATTAATGTTTTTTTGTAGTATATTCAACAAAACAAGCTCTATATTTGCATAAATATGCTTTCTTGGAATAGATTGTTGATTAAAAGTTGAGTACATGATTGCATAGTAACATTTCAATTAGTCAGAATTTGAGCGCCAAAAAAGGATCATTTATATAGACTTGACTACTTTCTAATAATTTATTATTATTTTCTCATTAATATACATCTGTAATTTTCCTAATTCTTATTTAACAATTAGTTGTACCTTGTTTTCCTTGCCTCTCTTTCTTAAACTTGTTGCTAAATTGTGAAATTTCCAAAATTTTTCATCGAAACAAAAATAAAAAAAAATTGAAAAAAAAAAAAAAAAAGGTTGTTCAATTTTTCATGAAAAAGTAATGTAACACAACTACACGAAACCTCCGTGACTGCTTTTTTCTTCCTAAAAAGGAATGCTAGTACATAGTTGTATGTATTTTTTTCAAAAAAATGAAAATAAATTAATATAAATATATCACGTGATATGTTACACTTATGTTACACTATACTCGTTACAACACATAATTCTTAATTACTATTAAGGAATATACTAAGTAACGTGACATATATTTGTAACAAGTTACGTTATACACAAATTTTTTTCTAAATTTTTGCCTTTTTTTTTTTTTGAGAGGGGACGGTGCCCTTAGCAAACTCCTCCTTCCTTTCCTCTTTTTTTTTTTTTTTTTTTTTTTTTTTTTACCTTCTTGATAGGCCTGTTTTCTTCTTTTATTGTCAACCTAACCTGGATTGTTAGACCCCGCAACCAATCACCTCTGCACATATCATTTACAATGTCTGCTGAAGCTGCTGTTTCCTACGCCGCTCTTATTCTCGCTGATGCCGGTAGCGAGATTTCCTCCGACAACCTTTTGACTCTTACCAAGGCTGCTGGTGTTAAGGTTGATGCTGTAAGTATTGTCGACAATTTATGAACCAATTATTAATGATGACCCGATAACCGACAAAATGATGGAAAGGAAAACGAAGGGGGAAGAACAATGTTATTATAGATTGTATCGAGAAACACTTATTATTATTATTATTATTTTTTTTTTTTTTTATTGTTTTACGAGTTGATCGACTTGCTATTGTTGGATTGTGTGTGATACCATGTTTTAAAGCTCTTTGTTGGAGTTGAATATATGTTAAATTTTTCAAATACATCATTACCAAAATTATCATTGAATCTTGAAAGTTTAGAAAATAGAAGAAGATTAAAGCCAGTAGCGTTTCTTATTTTTATTATTATTATTATTGATATTACTATTATCATGATGTGATATTTTCGTCAATGATTTTTGTCGGTTATCGGGTTCCATATAACTTTACATATTTATGATACAATGTACTAATTATTACTATTTTTTCTTGATTTATTAAAGATCTGGGCCAACATCTTTGCTAAGGCTCTTGAGGGTAAGGACTTGAAGGAGATCCTCTTCTCCTTTGGTGCTTCCGGCCCTGCTGCCGCTGCTGCTCCTGACGCTGCCGCTTCTACCGAGTCCGCTGCCGCTGCCGAGGAGGAAGCTGAAGAAGAGAAGGAAGAATCCGACGATGATATGGGTTTCGGTCTTTTCGACTAAACAAATTTCTCAATGATTTTGAATAATTGTACGGAAAAATCAAGAAATTAAAACCTTCTTGATACCAATTTTTAATGACATGAAAATTTTAATGAAGAATCCATCCCTCACAATAAAATAAAAAAAAAACCAAAAAAAAAACAATCTTTCCTTTTTCTATTTCTTTAATTTCATCATTTCATTTATGATGCACACGAAAATCACAAAAAAAAAATTTGGTGTTTAGATTTTGTGTATTATTTATTTCAATAGCATGTACTGTAGTATTTTACTTTATCATGATATGATTAAATTCTTTTAATTTTGAATTTTCAAAATAGAAAAATGAAATTTGAATATTGTTGTAATAAATGAGTTGGCTTCAACATTACAAACTACAGACACTGAATCTAATTATTACTGTAGTGGTAATCAGGTGGAGAAATCGATAGTCGAGGAAGAACATTACAATAGATTTTCAAAACTTCAAAGCATATCGTTAATGTCAAATTTGTAAAGAAGGAAAAGAACAAAGACTAGAAATAACTGGGCCATAATATTGTTTATTACTATTTTTACTTATGAGCCATATTAGCCCTAAAAGCCCTAAGCGAAATAAAGCAGTCAACTTTTTATCTTGCGTATATATGGGACCGTAAATAAATTATGAACTGGTTGAAAAATATAAAGCTTAGAAATGATTACAAAGTAGTATACTGTAACAACAAAAGAAATGAAAAAAATGGATGTAACAATATTAGTAATACATAGTGTTAAGCTTACGTTGCCGTTTAAAGCTTTCTATTCTGAATGCTATGCCAAAGAAAACAAACAAAAACAAAAACAAAAAGCGTTATAAGGGTAAGGGTAATATACAATATGAAGGAGAGAGAAAGAGAGAGAGAGAAAAGGTTGAATAGAAAATTGGTCTACAGAAAATATGTGGTTACATAATCAATCCTAGCACACATATACACATACACAGTGTAAAAAAAAAAAAAAAAAAAAACTTTGCACACGGTCACTACCCAATTCCCGCTACTAAAATTTTTTCTTCCCCCCTTTTCCCCCCCCCCCTCTAATACGTCCACCTAGAGGCTCTCTCTTTACTGCACGACTATACACACACACACCTTCGACAAGATGAGCGATTCTAAGACTGTTTCTAGCGTTCAGGTGCGTTTCTGAATAAAAATAATATGAATATATTGATGATGATGATAGTGATGGTCATGATGATGGTCATGAAAGTTGATGATGAATATAATGATGCGATGTTTTTTTTCTTTAAATAAGTGAAAATATAAATTTATTGATAATGTCGATATATATACTTGACGAAAATACGGAACATGAAGGATTCTTGAGATAGTTTTGAGGTTTTTTTTTTTTTTTACGACTTTGCTTGAAGTGCGTATTTTATTTTTTTAATATCTACCAGCAAGATCGATGTATATTTAATTCCCAAGAAATGAAGTTGAGAATCGATATTTTTTTTTTATGTCAAAAATACCACTTGAAAAACAACTAGCAAATTTACAATATATATTGAGCGAACTTTGGCAGAGTGAATCAGCATTATTTTTGAACGTATAGATGTAAAAAAAAAAAAATACTTTGGACCATCAGCATTTGTCATTATTATCATCATTAATTGTGTTATTATATTATTATTAAATACATTCAAATAACTAACTTGAAAAAAAAATTTTTTTTTCTAAATGATATAGACCTTCGGTAAGAAGAAGACTGCTACTGCTGTTGCCCACGTCAAGGCTGGCAAGGGTCTTCTCAAGGTTAACGGTTGCCCCATTACCCTTGTTCAACCTGAAATCCTCCGTTTCAAGGTCTACGAGCCTCTCCTCCTTGTTGGACTTGACAAGTTTGCCAACATTGACATCAGAGTCAAGGTCACTGGTGGTGGTCACGTTTCTCAAATCTACGCCATCCGTCAAGCTATTGCTAAGGGACTTATTGCATACTACCAAAAGTATGTTGATGAGCAATCTAAGAATGAGTTGAAGAAGGCTTTCATTTCTTACGACAGAACTCTTCTCATTGCTGATCCCAGAAGATGCGAGCCCAAGAAGTTTGGTGGTCCAGGTGCTCGTGCCAGATACCAAAAGTCTTACCGTTAAACAGATTGTACTATATTATTATTATCATTGTTATTGTTTGTTTTTCGTAATACGTTTTGGTTGAAAAAAAAATAAAGAAAAAGGAAAAGAAAAAAAAATAATAATAATCATACAAAATACAAGAATTTAATTACGAGTTATGAAGATGGTCTCTTTTATGCATTTTTCATATATATATATATATATATATATATATATATATATATTTCATATGTATGAAAACGTAGTTTCTTTTATAAACGAGAGTTTTTGAAACACCGGACTAGTTGCTTGCGAGAATATAATGTAAGTAGTGGGTTTTTTATTTATTGTTGCACTTTTACTATTTAAGTTTTTTAAAGTGTATTTTTTTTTTTTTTTTCTTTCTTGCCGTGTAAATCAAGTTCCATCGCTTTTCCCTCCCCTGACTAAGTTGTCACGGCTGAATTGTCCCGACCCAATTGTCCCGACTATGTTGTTCCGAATAGCAATCTATTATAAGTTTATATATATATATATATATATATATATTAGGAACCATGTGCCCGTTATTGAAACATCTTCTTTCTTCTTAAAAAAAATAAAATAACTTAAAGATGTGTAATAGTTGCGTCAATCGTTTAAATATGAATATATATAGCTACTACACACCATCTGATCCTTTATTTGACATGTATATATATATATATATGGAATATATGTTACGTAATATATATTATATTCGAAGAGAGTATACTTATATAATAAATCACTAATACTTTTATGGGCTCAAAAATTTTTTTTTTTTTTTTTAATTTGTTCTAGCCCTTCGCTATTAATTTTAAATTAACCTATATAAACCTCCAATATTTCCTGAATTTTTTTATTTTTTATTTTTTATTTTTTTTTTTTTTTTTTACTTATTTATTCATTTATTTATTTATTTATTTATTCCTTTATATTATTGCCATTTGTATTTTGCAGTTTATATCTTTATATATATAAATTGAACTGCATATAATCATATATATATATATATATATATATTCATATATATATATAATTCAGCCCAATTCACTTTCCAGCAATAGGAATCACGGCTATTTCCAGTAGACTAGTTTTTGCAGCACGTTTCTGTTCTACCAACATCATCAACACTTCCCGACGTTATTTCTCATATACTACAACAATGCCTTTCAGTGATATCGACACAAAGTCAATCAACTCCATCAGAGTTCTTGCTGTATGTAATTTTTTTACTTTTTTTTTTACTAATGGTTGAAAATAAAAAAAAAAAATAAATCAAATATCGAAGTGTTTATTTTTTTTTTTTTTTTGTTTCGGTTGTCTCGTTTCAATTGTCTATTATTTAGTCATAATAATATATATATATATATATATTGAAAAAAAATTTTTTTTACCATCCGTCTTTTGCCCCCCCCTCAATCGGAGAGAAATAAAATATATATCCTGTTACCCATTATATATATATATATGTATTTATTTAATACCAATTCGGGAATACCTAAAAAACAAAAAAAAACAAAAAAAATTTTTTTATTTATTTTTTATTATTTTATGACCCGGGGGAGCTTGAATCCAAATTGACATCGGGAATTTGTATTTTTTTTTTTTTTTTTTTTTTGACAGTATTACCTAGTTATTACATATAAATAAACCAATTGCAATAATCCACTCGCCTTTAAATTCTCAAATATAAAACACCGAAACAACCTTTTTTTTTTTTTTTTTTTTTTTGTTAGTATTTTACTAATCTCCATGTGCTTATAATTTGTTGCTTTAGATTGATGCTGTTGCGGCCGCTAACTCTGGCCACCCAGGTGGTAAGTTGCTCTTTTTTTTTTTTTTTCTTTTTTCTTTTATTATTATTATTATCTCTTTTTATCTCCATTTTATGTCTGATCATTAAGATATTGAACCTTTCTCAAACCTTAATTGAGCTATTTATCTTCATACATGTGAAAACTAACTTTGAACCTTTTTTTTTTTTTTTAGCCCCTATGGGTCTTGCCCCAACTGCTCACGTTCTTTTCAACAACTTTTTAAGATTCAACCCTAAGAACCCCGACTGGTTTAACAGAGATAGATTTGTTCTTTCCAACGGCCACGGATGCATGCTCCAATACGCCCTTCTCCACCTCTATGGCTACGACTACACTCTTGACGACCTCAAGCACTTTAGAAAACTCAACTCAAAAACCCCCGGTCACCCTGAAGCTGAACTCCCCGGCATTGAAGTCACCACCGGTCCTCTTGGTCAAGGTATTTCTAACGCCGTCGGTATTGCCATTGGCCAAAAACACTTTGCTGCCCGCTTCAACAAGCCTGGATATGAACTCTTCAATGGCTACACCTACGCTATTGCCGGTGATGGTTGCTTGATGGAGGGTGTTGCTTCTGAAGCCGCCTCCATTGCTGGCCATCTCCAACTCAACAACCTCATTGTCTTTTACGACGACAACAGCATCACCATTGATGGCTCCACCAACGTCGCTTTCACCGAAGATGTCCCCGCCCGCTTCCGCGCTTACGGTTGGGACGTTTTGGAGGTCGCTGATGCCAACAATGACTTGGACGCCATCTACAATGCCATTGTTCAAGCCAAGAAGTCCACCAACAAGCCCACCCTCATTAAGGTCACCACCATCATTGGTTTCGGCTCCAAGCTCCAAGGTACCCACACCGTCCACGGTGCCCCTCTCAAGGCAGATGATATTGCTGCCGTCAAGTCCAAGTGGGGCTTTGATCCCTCCAAGTCCTTTGACGTCCCTAAGGAGGTCTACGAATACTACTCCAAGACTGTTGCTAAGAACCAAGAAGAGGAGGCCGCTTGGAACAAGCTTGTCGAAGACTACATTTCCAAGTACCCCGAGGAGGGCGCCGACCTCAAGCGTCGCTTCAACAATGAGCTCCCCGCTGGCTGGGAAAAGGCCCTCCCTGTTTACAAGCCCACTGATTCCCCTGTCGCTTCTCGTAAGCTTTCTGAGATTGTTCTTTCCAAGATCTTTGACGAGATCCCAGCTCTCATTGGCGGCTCTGCCGACTTGACTGGTTCCAACTTGACCAGAACCTCCGATTCTGTTGACTTCCAACCCCCCAGCACCAAGCTCGGTGACTACAGCGGTCGCTACATTCGCTACGGTGTCCGTGAACACGGCATGGGCGCCATCATCAATGGTCTTGCTGCCCACGGCGGTATTATCCCCTACGCCGGCACCTTTTTGAACTTTGTTTCCTACGCCGCTGGTGCTCTCCGTCTCTCTGCTCTCTCCCAACACCACGTCATTTGGGTCGGCACTCACGACTCTATTGGTCTTGGTGAGGACGGTCCTACCCATCAACCTATCGAGACTCTTGCCCACTTCCGTGCCATCCCCAACCTCCAAGTCTGGCGCCCCGCTGACGGTAACGAGACCTCTGCTGCCTACTACCAGGCCTTGACCACCAAGCACACTCCCTCGGTCATTGCTCTTACGCGCCAAAACCTTCCTCAGCTCGAGGGCTCCAGCATTGAGAAGGCCCGCAAGGGTGGCTACACCGTCTACAGCGTTTCTGACAAGCCCGACGCCATCATTGTCTCGACCGGTTCCGAGGTTTCCATTTCCATTGACGCTGCCAAGCTTGCCAAGGAGCAGAAGGGACTCAACGTCAATGTCGTGTCTCTCCCCGACTGGTTCACCTTTGACCAACAGCCCCTCGACTACCGTCTCTCTGTTCTTCCCGACGGCGTCCCCATTCTCTCTGTCGAGGTCATGTCCACTGTCGGATGGTCCAAGTACGCCCACGAGTCCTTTGGCATCAACCGCTTCGGTGCCTCGGGCCCTTACAAGGATGTCTACAAGTTCTTTGGCTTCACCCCTGAGAACATTGCCGACAAGATCTCAAAGGTTGCCGACTTTTACAAGGGCACCCAGCCCCGCTCTCCTCTTAACCGTGCTCTTTAAATTGGTTGTGGTATTTTTTTGTGGTGCGCCGCAGGGTTTCATTTGACGAGATTAATATTTTTATGAATTTTTTTTTTTTTTTTCTATATATATTATTTAAAATATAGTTGATACAATACAATTTCTTCAATATACATAAATATAAATTTAATTCCAAATAACTTCAACTCTAAAAAAAAAAAAAAAAATAAATAAAATAAAAACATCTCTAAAGCAATTCCTACATGATCACTACGTTATTTCCGCCTCGATTTCTTGCCTGGTTGATGTGGGCGGGCCGGTTATGGTTATGATGGTACCCGTACGGCTGCTGGGCATTGTAGTGCGCGGGGGGGCCGTACGCGTACGGGCCGGCGGGGGTGCTGCCCGGGTGCGGTCTGCAGAACGCATTGTGCAACGCCGGCGCGGCGGGTCCCGAGGAGAGGTGTGCCGGGGGTGCGTGGCTCCGGCCATAGCCATACGGCTGCTGATACTGCTGCTGCTGCTGATGTTGTTGCTGCTGTTGCTGCTGTTGCTGCTGTTGCTGCTGTTGCTGTTGCTGTTGCTGCTGGTGGTCCTTTATGGCCGCCTGGATCTTGGCATGGAGATCGGGGTGCACGGTCCGCACCAGCCAGTAGTTGCGGCGCACGTGGAGCCGGACGTCGGCCACCCGGTACTGCAGCGCCTTGGCGCAAATGTCGACAAACAGGGCCTCGTTGCTGCTCAGCGGTGCGGCGCGGTAGTTGATGTTGTTGTTGTTATTGTGGTTGTTGTGGTTGTAGTCGTCATGAGGCCCACGTTGCTCCGCGTATCGTCCCCCAGCGCCACTTTTGTTTCTGTTGTTGTTAGCAACTCCCAAATATGGCTCCTGGTAGCCGTGGCGCGCCCTGTCGCTGCGCTCGTGTAGCAGGTCGCGGTGCACAAGCGAGATGGCCACAAACAGTATGTACACGCTGCTATTTTTGGCCGATTTGGACAGGTGCGCTTGTTGCCAGATGTTGCTCGTGAATTGCAAAAGCACCTCCATGTCTGCCGCGCCCTGCGGCATCCGTAAGCACAGCAGCACCGAAATCATGTCCAGCATCGATCTCAGCAGCATAATGTATCGATACGTTGGCTCATCGTAACTATTGTTTGCAGTACCATTGCCATTGCCATTGCCATTGCCATTATTATTATTATTATAATTAAATCCAAAATTATTTCCATTGATCCCTTGTCCTCGGCCCAAATTCAATGACTGGTAATGGGCTCGCCGCGTTTGATGTAGTCTCAATATATAGAAATCGTAGGCGATTTTCAGTAGCTGAATATTGGTCGACGGAACAAATACCTCCGAATCGCCTCCAGCCGTGGACTGCGTCGAATCCAAAGATCCTCCTGAGCCTGATTCCGGCGAAACGGTCCCCCCTGAGTCGGTGTCTGTTGAGCTGGACGGCGCAAAACTGCACCCTCCACACGAACAGAAACATGAGCCTAGCGTGGTGGACTGGGACCCCTCCGAGCTGGACCCCTCTGAGCTGGACCCCGTATTAGTCCCTGAACAAAACGTATGTGGCGTCGAATATATAACATCGGGAGAACCAAACGATAAGAAGTCAATAAAAAAATGGAGCGCGCTTAATGAGGCATTTCGACTTTCCGAAAAGGATTCGAAAAGTCGCTTCGTCATTATACACTTGAGACACAAGCAACTCAATTGTTTTTGCCGTTTGATAAGCACCTTGAGTTTGTTCTTTAGCTCCTCTATAGTCTCTTCTTTGGGGTCTTCTTTGGTCTGCTTGTCGTTGTTATTGGCACTTTTTTCCTTTTGTTTTTTCATCCTCTTCCTTTTCATATCATCAACCTTCTTGGTTATTTCTTCTATTTCGTTGGATATTCCCCGGAGTGCTGACCGCATACGTGTCAAGCTAAGGGTCAACAAAACACTTTCCGTTCTGTCCAAAATCCCCGGGACTCCCAACCCCTCGTTGACAGGCTGGCTTTGGTACATATTAGTGAATCCCAAACTGGGGGACACTAGTTGGACCGACACATAATCGCCGGCATTTTTGGGGTCTTGAGCACGAGAAGGTGGATGGTAATGGGGGCAGACCGAGTTATGAAGCTGGGTAGGCGATTCAACGATCACAAAGTCGTCCTCGTGGGGGAGGCAATTGCTGAACTTCAAAATGGGCGAAAGAGTAGTCACAAGGTCCTTTAAGAACCCCTCAAACGATTGGGTGGGGCCGCTACTTAAAACTGGTGTTTCCAAAGGCCCGGCAATTGCGTAACGTTTCTCTGGGAACTTTTGGATCTTGATGTCCATATACAGCTTTATGTCTTCAGGAGTAGAAAACGGATGAAACTTTGATACACAGCAAAACTCAATCTTTTTGGAATCATGTTGAAATCTTAATCCACGCATCTGATATTTGTCGTAGTATATAGGAGAAGAGGAAGATTGAGATTTCTCTGATGAAGAGGAACCGGTAGACAGGTTTGGGGGAGTACTAGTTTTTACATCATCAGAATCCAGGAGAGATGGGATAGAAGAAGATGACGATAAAGATGAGGCGACACTAGCTGTCATGGAGGAAGGCGGGGAGATGTATAACGATCCAGGAATGACAGGAATTGGAAGTGTGCCCAATTCATTTTGGTCAACCAGAGGCTTTTCCGTTGAAGCGATAGTTGAGCTCTTGCACTCCAATATGGGGAATTTCAAAAGCTTCTCTACACAATGCTCCAAAAAGGTATTGATGCCCATTTTGAATTGGGAGACAAATTGAACAAAGTGAACAAAAGAATCCGGAACAAATGACACCTCATCTTCATACTTCAAGGAGTTGAGCTTGAAATATAAGTAAGTGTTGGCCGAGCAAGCTATTAATCCAAAAAAACACCAGACTTTGAGTTCTATAAAGGATATATCACCAAAAGCGTATTCATCTAGAGAAAAAAAAAAGCATGGGATAAACGTTAGCAAATGTTTTTAAAAGGGCGTATGTCTATTCAATTGTCTAATAAATTCTCCAACATGCTGTAGGATTTTCTGGTTAACTGTAGCTGGGTTTACCGTTATCAAATTGTAGCATGTAGATTAGTAGGCTGGACAGTAAAGTGCCACTACAAAAGTATATGGTTTTATAAGACATCATAGTTAAAGAAAAAAAAAAAAAAAAAAAAAAAAAAAAAAAAAAAAAAAAAAAAAAAAAAAAAAA
>JAKTYK010000232.1:0-11201 GCA_030578655.1 Magnusiomyces starmeri
AAAAAAAAAAAAAAAAAAAAAAAAAAAAAAAAAAAAAAAAAAAAAAAAAAAAACTGCATAGTACATATTTGCTAGAATTTACATAGACTTATCATTGTAATCATTATTTAACTTTCTTCATGGTGCTTGCCCTTTTAAACTAATATCTTTATCATTGTCATAATTAGCGTCATAAACGCTGTTGTTGTCGTTATAATCATCTTTGTTGAACTTGTCGTAATCATTGGCGTTTTGGTTACTATCATTGTTGCATTTGCCACTATCAACATCGTCAGTCTCACTATAATTATCTTTCCCCAGTTCCAAATCATTATCTTTTGTTTCATTAGCATTATGACTGTTCTCACGAGCATTTTTCCCATCATCTCTATTTGTATCCATCACGGTCTGCTCGTACTCCTCACTGCAATTCGTTTCATCGTAACTTTGGTCACTTGGTGTCTCGGAAATTCTATTTCGGGATCTTTTATTATTACTTGGAACATCTTCGCATGAATCCTCAGAACGATTTCGCTTCAAAAACCTCTTGGACTCATTTGCTGTATGTGTTTCAAACTCAACTTTGCCAGTCTCATCTTTATCGATTGTAGAGCCCAGCCTGTTCCAACCTAAATTATGGGCTCTAAAAGTTCGCTGGAAAAGTGTTGGTACTAAAGGTGAAATCTCCATTTTGAAATCCAAAGGTGTTGTCTTGCATTCAAAAAATTGCCCAGAATTTTTAAGATATTGGTTGCACAGAGAATTCCCATTATACAGTATCTTTTGCTCTTCTTTATATCCTTGTTCAAACGCAGGTATAAGGAGTCGCTTGAGCTTTTTCAAAAACTTTAGAGGCTTCACTACCTGTTCGATATCTATTTTGTCTGTGTCCTCACCAGAATCTCGGTGTTTGCTATCTAATTGATAGTCCAATATTTCCTCTTGTGCTTCAATTTTTAAAACGTTAAGCATATAATCTGATAATATATTTTTCAACTTATCCTGGTAATGATTAATCGCATCATTAACATCTCTGTGGAATTCACGGACAGTCAGATAATATTTGCACTTTAGCCTCATCCGAACAGTTTGGAAAAAGTCTTCTTCATCATTCTCATCGTCAAAACTTGTGTCTTCTCTTTGCAATTTCAAGTAATCATGTTTCACGTCCGCACAATACAATATCTTCCAAATAGGAAGAATCGCCGATTTATATATAACAGAAACAAGGCTTCTCAAGGCCGCGATGTCTTGCCCAAGTAATTCAGATTTCAATTTCTCTTTATTGACAACCAAGGAAGCAATGGACTCCCATCGAACAAGCTCTTTAGAAAAGCTTTGGTATCTTTTTAGCAAAGCTTTGGTTTGCTCAAGATAAGATTTAGCACCCATGTATGATAACTTGGACAAAGAAGAAGAGTGTGACGACAAATCAACAAGTTCAGGCAAACCACTAAATCCATCAACAATACCGGAGTTATATTCTGAGTCAGAATTAAGAAACCGTACGCATTTATCATTAGCAATGGTTAATTTTAATTTATCCGACACCAGCCGAGAAATCAAAGGCTTGTTGTTAAAATGTTCACGCTTAAGTGTCCAATATTTCGCCATCTTTTCCACAAAAGAGGTGCAGTCAATGATGTTGAAATACCTTAATCCAGAAACGACATGCTTAACTAGATAGTTGGGGATCAATGGTGTATCACAAAAAGTCTTCCATTTGTTAAGCACAATGTGTCGTTTTCTAAAGTAAGCTTCATCTTCTTTGGTGCATACAAATTCATCCTCACCACTCGTGTAGTCTTTAAGAGAGCTATTATTAGAATAGTCAGAAACAGAGTCCTCGACTTTTACTTTAGTAGATTGCAAATTAGAAGGTTCGGATATTTCATTCTTATCGATAGAATAAGAATCTTTTATATCGATGTGTGTGCTTGTCAACAAATCACTAGAGTGGGCACTTGAGAGCCTGTAGTCTTCAAGGCTATGTTCGTCACAGTAACAAATGGGTAAGTATCTAACATCTTTAGATACCTTTTGTTTAGACTGAATGTTAGGATCGTCTTTCAAAAGCTTCTTATAGTCCGACATTTCTTCTTCACAAACAAGAACAGTGCCATCCCTGACAACAGAGCGATTTAGTCGCATATAAAACCCTTCTTTTTGAGCACAGGATACATGGAATGTACGTTTGCAATCTGGTGCAGAACACTTTATACAGGCCCCCTTAGACAAAACTTTAGATGATGCTTCTGATGACACCGTGCTATGTTCATCCATATCTTGTTTAAGTGTTGAAGCAATGTCTTTATTCTCCTCAATGTGCGGATCACTGCACACATAGCAGCCAAAATTCCAATTTTCTTGAGGAACTTTGTCAATATTAGTTATGGGTTCCATAGTACTTGGATCAGAAACAGTAGATCCAGGAATCCAAAGAGCACAGCTAAGATGGGCCCATTGACCAGTATCGGTTTGTTTAAAGGCGCCAAAAGTATTGGGGCAGAAAATGCACCCGGTATCTATACTGGGAGACAATGAGTGTTCAGAGTTTCTTATTTTATCCGCATCTAACAACGGTTTGGAAGAAATCCTTTCAACATGCTTGGATTCTGACCCAGATGAAGAGTTACTAGTCTTGTTTCTTTGAGAAAGAATTATTCGCTTTATATGTGCCTCTTGTTGGGATTTATAAAGCTCAAATTGTGCAGAGCATCGATTACACCGCCACTGGCCCTCTGGAATAAAAGCTAACCCATAACATTCTTGGTGGACGCCAATGTCACATCCGTCGCAAAAAACAATATCATTTGATTGAGCCGTTTTTTCACTGGAACATACTGCGCAGATATAAGCATAGTCTTTATACTCTCCAGTAACATCTTTTTGATAGACAATGTTTAGGTCATCTTCAAACACTTCATCATCAATTTGATTTCCGTCTCCATTAAAAACTTTTAGCCTGTTATTGGAATGGTGGCCACTTGTATTGGCTGTGGGACTTTCACTATTTCCCAAATTGTCTGTAGACTTTTGTGTACCATCAAGAGGAATATCATTCTTTATATCTCGTTTATTCAAGCTCGCATTTTGTAAAGTTAAATCATTTAACTCGGCACCAAGTTTAGGGGGCAAATGACACTCAAAGTTAGTCCAAGCAACTTCAAGTAAAGTCATTGTTATCTCAAATATTTCTTTTGAAATTTTTAGTCTACCATTATACTGCGACTTTTCTTTATTCAATGTCATAGAATCTTCTGGTGTATCTTTAGGCTCTTTTAGATCATTGTTATTTTTGCACGATTTTAACGACAATGTCTTATATCGAATTCGGTTCAGTATCTTCAAATATTCTTCATCTTGGTCATCCATATTATATTCAACATGTATTTTCCGATGAAACCCAGGGAATATTTGACTTTCATTATTTAGAATGTTACTATTGTTTTGATTTTTAAATTTCGAATGATGAAACTCGTACTTAACCGGGGGAGTCATACTAGTGCCATTTGAAGTCGGTTCGCCATAATTAAAATAATAAAAATCATCATCATCATTGCTAGAATCTCTATCTAATGATTCGAGACTTTTTGGTAGCTGATTATTTGTATCGTTAAGTGCTGTGTACAAACTAGGTACGTGTCTGGTATAAAATTTGTTATCAAATAAGTGGGTATTGGATTTATTATCTCCTTCAGTATTTTCAGGGTCTATGCTGAAGATTTTATATCCGGCCATTTTGAAAAGCTCTTTATCAGCTTTTGGAATCGATTTGGCAAAATTTTCTGGGTGAGGTAATGGCGCATATCTGTAAATAACCTTTTTATGTTTCAATGGCACATCTGCTTCATCAGACAGATAACGGGTATATTTATCTGAAACCTTATTCTTAGATTCCCGGCTTGATAACTGTGCTTTATTACCAATTGCTTCCATTCTTTTTGATAACGAAGACAAAACAAAAACAGGAAGTTTTTCTGTAATGTCAATGCAAGGATCTACTTTTTCAATAGGACTTTTGTTTCCAATATTGGTAACGTCTGGAGTATCTTCCAGACTTTCCTCATTTACATTTGTTTCCGGCAAATCTTGAATATCGTGTTCAGAGTCAGACTGAATTACAGGTTGTGACTCATCATTGCCATCAGAAGAAGATTCATTCTGGGTGTCGGAATGAGGATCTGGCTGGACATTTAATGAAGGACTGGCTTCAGTGATGGGCGAAAATTCAGATTTAGACTCCTGTTTAGATTCATGTTTTAGCTGAGGTTTGGATTCAGTGTTGGGACGAGATTCAGATTCAATCTTGGGATGAGGTTCGGATTCAATTTTGGGTGGAGTTTCGGGTTCAACTTTGGGATGAGATTCAGATTCAATCTTGGGATGAGGTTCCGACTCAAGTTTGGGTGGAGTTTCGGGTTGATGCTTAAATTCAGATTGCGATTGAGACCGGGATTCGCTTTGCGTATTGCCAAGTTGAGAAACTGAAAAGTATTGTTTATCGTATGAGGAAAGTTGAGAGCGTTCATTTTGAACCAAGTCTGGGAACAAATCTGTATCAGTTGACAGTGATGGTTTCCGTTTATGTCTTCCTCTTTTTGAATAAGATGCCAGTGTATTGGCTTTAGCCAAACTATTCTTTAATAGCTCAATATTTTTGATTGAAACTGATGCATTATCGTTATCTGGCGTCAAATGTAGGTTTGGTCTCGATTCCGTCTTGCCCAAAGACAGTGACCTTCCTTCTATGCTAGACGTACTTGACGAGCGTCTGACTGGAAAATCCTTGGAAAATACATTCGATTTCTCCTTTACATTATTTGGCGTGGGGCTCTGTATTCTGTCAGCGAATGACAAGCTCCTTTTTGTTTTACGCATATCGATATCTGGTATCTTTTTCCCAAACCTGTTTTTCAAATTGCCTATTGAGGAAGATGCGGCTTGTTCCTCATCGTTTTCTAATATTTCTGAGTCAGGGTCACTCTCAGTCTGGTCTTCTTTTAACATACCATTATCTTTTCCAGCCTCGTCAAACCTTTGAAAGATATTTTTTTTGAAAACCCTGTCTTTCAAAGTAACTTTTGGTTTTGTATCGCCTTTGTGTTTAATTTTATATACAGCCGAAGAATTCAATTCGGTAAATTTTCTGTTTTTGGAGTCTTTTTTGAACGAATTTATTTTTTGATTCTTAGTTCCAAAAGAGACGGGATTTTGATAGGTTTGTCTAGTAGATAGCGACTCATTATTTTCTTCTTCATGTTGATTTGCATACCCGGATTCAGGTAATTTTTTGTGGCAAGAATTTTTTGACTTTGTTGACTGGAGATGATCGCGTATTTTATCAAAGTTTGATTTTTGAGATCGTATGGGTTGTGATACAACATTCTGTTGATTAGTATACTGGGTTGAAGAAGACTCAAGAAAAGATTCGCGTGATTTCTTTTTTGGTGGTATGTTTAAAAGAGTTTGTAAATTTATCTGATGTCGGCTGGAAGGCTTATCTATTAAGTTCTGATCATGCAAGGGGGTGTCAGAATGTGAATTTTGCTTATGAGAATCGTATTCAAAGGAATCGTCATTCACTTCTGATTTTAGAGACAACCGCGATGAAGTTGGCTTCTGATGTGGTTGCGGTATGGAAGAAGTAGGATAGTAATTATTATATAAACTCAAAGAAGTGTCGTGTTTTTGACGCCTAGTTGGTTGAAAATTATTACTTTGGTTTGATAAATCTTGTGTTCGTAAAGGTTGATCGTTGTATGGATCAGATTGATGTGAATGTTGGGTTGAATGTCTTGTAGAAGAAGAAATACGATTTGGATCTTGTATTAAAGAAAAGTAGGATTGTAACTGCGACTTTGAACTACCTTGTGTGGACACACGAGTACTTTCTATAGGTTGGTGACTCTGTGAGGATACAGAAGAGGTGAAATCAACTAGCCTTTGTTGCGGGGACTGTTTTCGAGAGTTTCTCGTGGTTATGCAATTTTCTGGGTATTTTTCTCGGGAACTTGGTTTATCATCTTTACCGGAGCTCGTTGGGCGATACTGGCTGCGAGAATCAACCTCATGATCATCTCGATAATTTTTATTATTAATATAGCCACTGCGAAAGTCATCAAGGTAGCTATTTCGGTAATCATTTCGGTATCTATCATTATGGTTATCACGGTAAGTATTGCGATGATTGTCACGATAGTGAGTACGGGAGTCATCTAGATAGTCCGAGCTGCTGTCAGAATATGGATGCTGCTGAAGTTTGGTGCTACTTGTTGAGCTTCTCTGGTCTCGATAGTTTGATGTATTCGTCTTTGGGAATTGATGAGAGTCTTGTTGTTGCATATGAGGATGCATTTGTGAATCTGAGACTCTTTGAGGGTGATATGCTGATAATGCTTGGTTAAATCGGGATTGGGTGAAATTGGGATGCGAGTCATGATTAGACTTTTCTACTTTTAGGGATGAGCGATGTGTGTGATTATTAATATCATCGTTATTGTGAGTGTTTGGATGCAGGGTTCGGGATGACATTTGTTGGTCTATTAAAGAACTTATTTCAAGTTTACGCCTCGCCGAAGATTCCGTAAACGATGATGAAGAAGAAGAAGAAGAAGATGATGATGATGACGAAAAAAAAGGTAACGATGACGGTGACGTCGCAGAGGTATCAGAAGAGTTGGTATAATCGATAGAAGGGAGTACAGCACTTGACGATGATGACACTGATATAGGCTCAGAAATGTAGCTGCTTCCATTTGACATGGCAGATCGATTAGAAAATAAATGGTTAGTCCTGTTTTTATAGCTCTTATGGATTTCAGTCTTTCTGGTAGAGGCACCACCACCTTGTTGGACATTAGTTGAAATCGTATTATTGTTACTACTGTCACGTTTATTACTCAAACTATTGCGAGATCTGACCACATTAGACGACTGACTCCGATAAGTGGAGTTTTTTGAGTCTAGCCTGGAAACTGGCAGGTTTGGTGGACTTGGTACAGCCATGCTATCCACGAAACTCAAGTTGGAAGATCCAGAATGGTTAGAGAGGTTGTTGTTTTTGGCGGGGAAGGTATTCATGGGTGGATGGCCACTATAGTCATTCCTTGGGGGGGGTATATATGTATTTGGAAGAAATCTATTAGGATCATTACTGGAGGCTCTCTGTTTCTGAGTACGGGCGGTTGGAGAAAAGATATGTGGTGACAGACGGGTAGTTAGAGATGAGTTATCAGCCATTACTTTGTAGAGTATAATAATGATCTGAACCCGTAAAAAGCAGGATCAAGAACTAGAATCAGAAAATGAATTAGAGAAAGAAATATATATATAACTGATATAAAGCAACATACACCATGCAAATAGTAAAACTTATTATGTTATTATTAGACAGAATGGACAAAGCAAATCGTAGAAAATATAGCTGAGCCATTGATAGAACAAGACAAGAGACACTTATAGATGGATATCATATCATATCACAAAAAATAAAAAACAAACAAACACAAAAGGGTGTATAGTTTTGGAGGGGAGAAGAAGCAGGAAGAGAATGACATTGTTACAACGTTGTTACAACATTGTTACAGAATGCGCCGCACACAGTCAACTTTTTTTTAAAGGCAAGAAAAAAAAACAGCTTTGGCGTAGTTCCAGTTGATTTAAAACACGATTGTTCATATGGTTTATGTTATATATATTTATATTTATATATTTGATATTTGATATTTGATATTTTGCTGTTGAAATTGAAAGGGGGAGAACGATAGGGGAGGATGTTTTATTTCAGTAGAAAAATGTAAGGTTTATCTGGGTAGTTATACCAATAATTACCTTAAATGCAACATAAATGGACTTTTTTTTTTTTTTTTTTTTTTTTTTTTTTTTTTTTTTTTTTTTTAAAAAAAAAAAATACCCACCGTAGTGCAAAAAAGTATTTCTTTTTTCCCCTTCACCTCTCCCCAAATACTCATTTATATATAACTATTCATATCACAATCATCACATATTTACAATGGATTATCAAAACAGAGTAGGATCTAAGAAAGGAGGTATGTCGTTCCTAGTTATCATATATTTTAGAAATGACATCTATCTAACATGAAAAAAAAATTTTTTTTTTTTTGTAGGTGGCGGTCTCGCATCATCAAGTTTAACAAATGCAAATAGACGCGAACGACTTCGACAACTGGCACTGGAGTCGATCGACATATCGAAGGATCCTTACATTTTCAAGAACCATTTAGGGCTGTTTGAATGTAAACTATGTTTAACCACTCACGTCAACGATGGCTCGTATCTATCGCACACGCAAGGTCGAAAGCACCAAATGAATCTGGCGCGGAGAGAGGCCAAGGACCGAGAAAACAAACGCTTTGATATAGACTTTTCTGGATCCCACAACCCCCAACAGCAGCAGCAGCAGCAGCAGGTTCCCAAGAAAAAAAGCATAAAGATCGGCCGGCCTGGCTACAAAATCACCAAAATCAAAGACCCGGTCACCAAGCAGCTGGGCCTCACCTTCCAACTGGAATTCCCCGAAATCGCGTTAGATCAAGTCCCTCGGTACCGCTTCATGAGCGCCTTTGAGCAGAAGGTGGAGCCTAATCCCGACAAACGCTTCCAGTATTTGGTAATAGCGGCTGAGCCCTACGAGACATGTGCTTTTAAGATCGATGCAAGGGAAATAGACCAGAGAAATGGCCGTTTCTGGACTTACTTTGATAAGGATACCAAAGATTATTATTTACAATTGTTTTTTAAAACATCGCCTGTGGCTCAACCATTTAACAAAAAGGTCAGTTCTTTACCGCCGATACCCGGCAAAAAGGCAACTTAAAAAAATATTACAAGTATGGAGTTTATATATATATATATATATATATATATATATATATCAATAATAATAAACATAAAATAGATTAGAAGTACAATATGTCCTATATATGTATATTTTATAACAAAATGTATAAGAAGATTTTAATGAATTAACTGCAACCGGAACCGGTATAATAGTTATGGTTATGAGAATTTATAGCATTCAAAACAGCCAGCTGATTTTGAGTGACATCATTAATTTCATTTTCAGGTAGTTGATTATGGTGTTGATGTTGATGATGTTGATGATGTTGATGATTTTGATGATGTTGATTATTATGATTATGATTATGATTATGATTATGATTATGATTTTGATTTTGATTTTGATTTTGATTTTCAGTTCTTGTATTTTGGTCTGTTAAAGTCTGTACAGGGGTCTCCAATAAACCCCTGTCAAGATTTGCCGTGTCTTCATCCTCGTAACTGTTACTAGAAGTTGAACCAGTCTCTAATGTTGGCACATCGGAATAAAAGCTTGAGCTTCGGTTAACAGAAGATAGTACCGTGGTACCGGAAGATATGGTACTAACCAGAGTATCGGTACTTCTGAGATGCTCGTGCGAAAACAGTCTATTGGTGGTATTTTCATCACTTGTCTCATACAGAGATATCGATTCAGATGTAGAAGCTCTATCATCATCATCTTCGGAAAGGCCAGACTCAAAGTCTCGGTCCGATGTTGGCTTGAATGACGAACAGGTGAATGTGTATTTTTCTTGTGCACCGGATAAAAATGTGGTCCGAGAGGGGCCGCTGGCCGCTGCGCCCATTGCTGACGACTCCGCATGGCTTTCTGACAGCCGCGACGAGTAAAGATTGGACTTTGTGTAGTGATGTTTGTTGGTTATTGTCGTTGCAGCAGTGGCTGTGTGGAAGGGATTAGTAATATAGTCACCAACCATCAAGCTGGCATGGCTCAAAGAACTATCGTCATCAGAGATACAGTTATTATTATCGTTATTACTGTTGTTGTTGTTGTTGTTATTTGGACAAGTATCAGAAAGAGAGCCCAAACTCCTTCTTTCGTTTCCAGTGAGGGTGCCAAACATTGAAAGTTGTTGGTTTTCTAAGGGCAGTTGAAGGGGGTTTTCCCGTATGAGGGGGATATCCAAAATGGAGAAGAAGGCAATTGCCCAAAGTATGGCGTGAAGACCAATGTTAAAGGTAGACTCAACCAAGGCTGGATGCAAATCAGTTCCATAGTATAGATTGTAAATATGAACAAAGGAACGGAGAGTGGAAATGGGCACTAGAATGACGCCTGCGGAAGTCGCGATAGCATGCGAGAAAAAGAAGACAACTTTGTATATTATTGCAGTGCGGCTTGTAGAGAATGGGGATAATAAACAGCAGAGTAGAATAACAAACCGACACGCTAGAGCCATAATTAAAAAGACGCATGACGCTATCGAGAAAGCCTTGTGAGCAGCTAGAGAGGAGTAGAAGTTTGCTTGTAAAGCAGTGTAATTGCTTGAAGAGACGTCATTTCGGGGGTTGCGAAGAACGTCGGGAATGCCGATGAAGTGAATCCAATCAAAATAGAAGGAGTGCCAGGAACAGTTTAGGTTTGTTGTTATTGTTTTTGAAGAAGCACCGCTGTTTCTAGAGTGATCAAGAGTTATCGCCGATGGGCCGGAGACGCTGGACTGGTAGCATGTAGCAAAAAAGGTTGAATAAATTTGGTGTACATTTAAACCTGTTTGAGACTGAATGAAATGCCGAGTACGTTCAGGGAATATCATATGAAGAAACGATACAGAGGGAAGAGGTCTCAAAAGAAGGCCTTGGACGACAAGAAAAATAATCAAGACGACGACGGAACATGAGTTTAATATGATGAACAGGCGAGGGGAAGGCTTGTGAGAATAAAACGACTTCATGCTAAGAGCGACAAAGAAATGATAAAAAATATAATATAAATTTCTACTTTAATTTAAATTTGATATATATATAAATGTATATATATCTATATATATATTAATACACATATATACAAGCATATAATTTTGTGATATATAATATCTATATATCTATATATATATATATATATATATATATATATAGAAAAGCTAATGGTTAGTTAATAGGAATGTTGAAAAAAAGTGGTGATAGTTGAAGACAAAATAGAATAATGGTGTTTTTTTTTTTTTTAACTTATTTCTTTCCTTAATAATATAAAAAATATATATATATATTTTTAGATCGGATGTTGTCACAGAAGTGTAACAAAGGTTGTAACTTGCATATGTCAGATCCCTGTATATCATGTGATTGTAGCCTAGCATTAATTTCGTTTTAACAGTATTTTTTTTTTTTTTTTTTTTTTTTTTAAAAATGAGTCA
>JAKTYK010000233.1:0-11201 GCA_030578655.1 Magnusiomyces starmeri
ATAAAAAAAAAAGCAAAAAAAAAAAAAAAAAAAAAAAAAAAAAAAAGGTAAAAAAGGACCATTTAGGATAGCGCATTTCCTGGGTTAGGGCTATCATATATATTTAAAGGAGGTTGGGCTCTACTTGTTCTTTTATATAAAAAATTTTTTTTTTTGTGCCGTGGCGGATTTCCTAAAAAAAAAAAAAAAAAAAAAGTTGTAACAGAAAAGTATTACGTAAGAATATATTACATTTACATTTGTTACACAAGAGACAAGATACTTTTATGCCGAGAGCCGACAACCAGTTAGTTTGACCGACTTTGAAGAAACCGACGAAAAAAAAAAAATTCTTTTCATTTTGAAATTACATATATATATATATATATATATATATATAATATATATAGAATAGATAGTACCCAGTTTAATAATAATAGTAGTAGTAGTAGGGTATATCTTCAATATCTTCTACACCACTGCATTCAAATTAATTCAAAGTTTTCCTTGTCCATTTGAATCATGCCGCTTATCTTTTAGAGCCTCTAGGCAAAGCGGGTTGTCTTGTTTTCCAGTTAACTTGCTGCATAATGGATAAGAACCCAAGTTGGCAGCACTTTTTCTGTAAAGACATATATGTAAAAAATTTTTTTTTTAAAAAAAAAATAAAAAAAAAATAAAAAAAAAAATTTTTTTTGTGACCATAGATAAAAGAAAAGAAAAGATTAAAAGAAAACAGCATCAACAGTGTGTATCTTTAAGAAAAAAAAATAACTAAATAAATTGAATAAAAGTAATTTTAAATTTATTATTGTTGTTATTATTATTTGGTAATTTTTAATTTATTATTGGCTTATTCCTGCTTATACTGCGTACATAATATATATATACATATAATACCAGCCTAGTTTTTTATTTATTATTATTATTATTATTATTATTTTATTCCTCCTCCTTTAATTTTGTCCTCGATACTTTATTTTATTTTATTTTATTTTATTTTATTTTATTTTTTTTGCTGGATAAACATTCTCAATCGTCGTTTCAATTCCAGCATTTCGTTGTGTTCTGCTTTCTGTTTGCTGCTGTTGCTGCTGCTGCTGGATTGTTTATTCATATTGACCGTCCTTATTTTTTTATTTATTTATTTATATTTTTCTCCTCCTCCTCCTCCTCCTCCTCCTCCTTATTTCTCAACCATCCTTTTTCTCCAAAATAAAATAAACATTTAAACAAAATTCACATGCTGCCTGTATTCAAATTTCAATGATATTATTATTATTATTAGTATTAGTATTAGTATTAGTATTATTAGTTTTGTTATTATGCCTGTAACAAACAAAATCATCTTTCTTCATCGATTATCCTGCCCAGTTTTTATCTTTTCATCATCATCATCGTCATCATCATCACAATCATTATTATTATTATTATTATTATTATTATTATTTTATTAACTAACAAAACTGGTACGCTCTTCTGCATCTTCGTTTCTACTTTCTTATCTTTATAACGACCCCAAACCTTCTCCACCATAACTACAACTAGTATATATATATATATATAATGTCCAAACACCACCAGTTACAATCCCCAAATTCATCTTCTAATTCATTCATACCACCATCAAATCTCATCAATTCTGATTTCATTTCTTCTTCTACTGCGACTCCTTCTTCTTCTTCTTCTTCTTCTTCTCCTCCTCCTCCTCCTTCTTCTTCTTCTTCTTCCCTACCAACTTCTCCTTATAGACCTATATATCCATTACCTGCATCTCCCACTAAAAACAACACAAATTGTAAATCCGGTACAATACAAAACTCTCTAATCGATAAATCTCCACAAATGGATACCCCCCTCTGCCCCAACTCTAGTTTTCCCAATGATAATGTACTCCATATTTCTGATAATCATCCAAATGCATTCTCCCCCAGTCTCATCTCTGCTTTCCCCTCAACATCGGTCCTTTTACCCCATAAACTCTCATGTCCCTCAAAAAATGCCAATAATAATAAAGGCATCTCAGATCCACGATTTGACCACAGCCGCTCTCAATCTCAGCCATCAACTTCTCCTCTGATACACTCTTCTCCCCCAGAAACATTGTCTACTAAACGCTCTTCTTTTCTACCTAAAAATGGTCTAACGAAGCTACTCAATTGGCATACGTATCTCGTGTCGTCACCATCAACATCCCATATAAAAGATTCCAACAGCTCAGATTCAAACCTCTCAAAAGCTTCTTCGTTATCTTTATCGTCATCTTCACAATCACAATCACAACAGACGCTACCACCGCTACCACCGCTACCGCCGCTACCACCACCACCATCATCACCGTCACCATCACCATCATCATCGTCGTCATCTTTTCTCCCTTCCCTATCGCGACGCCTATCCTTCAGCAATTCTTCTAATCAATTCCCGCAACAGCTGCTTCTACAAAATAATCAAGATCTTCAATCATGTTGCTACCATTGCGGCTCACCTCTCAACACATCCTCTGAAAATAATACACTACACGAAAGTATAACAACAAGAAGGAGCACAATAAAATACAATACCCACTCATCCACATCTTTTAAACTTGGACTCGAGAACATGTGCGCTTCTTGTATATATCGTGATCCCCAAAGTCAAAATGCATTAACTCAAACCTTGTCTTTTACGGAAAGCCCAACTTTTCCTTCCCTTCACCAGATACAGCCATCTACTTCCACTTCTACTTCCACTTCTACTTCCACAACTTTAACCTTAAATAACCAATCCTCTCAATCTTCATCGAAATCTTCCCTTATATCCTCGCCTACCCCACCTTTTAATCAGGTCATTATTTCTCCGACAGTTGACAAAAATCAAAAGTTTCAACAACATGATACCCCCCTATCTGAAGCATCCAATAATTACTCCGAAATAACAGATCCTATATCAAACACTACCGGCACTAATGTGGCTCCCCAAGATACCGATCATACTACTAATACTTCTGCCACCACAACCACTACTGCCACTGCCACTGCCACTGCCACTGCCACTGCCACTGCCACTGCCACTGCCACTGCTACTGCAACTGCCACTGCAACTGCAACTGCCACTGCCACTGCAACTGCCACTGCCACTGCCACTAAAAAACTCAATAAAAATTCAGTCGCTTGTTCTTCTCATAAGCTCCTTAATATTTTTTGTATTTTTACCGCTCTCTTTTTTCTATGCTCGGCACTCTCCTTTTTTTTCTGGGGTGTAGAGCCTAAAAGCTGTCGCATGTCTTACATGCGTCCATCATACATACATCTAGACGCATTCGACCATCATAATTATACCAGGCATTTCTCGAAATATTCCCTTTATTTATATCGTGAAAAGGGTATTGACGATGTTTTTCCCACCCCTCGAGGAATTCCTGTCCTGTTTATTCCTGGAAACTCGGGCAGTTATCGACAAGTGCGTGCTTTGGCTGCAAAAAGCGCTGATAAATACTACTCTTCTCTAATCAAAAACAAACCTTCATTGACCCACCCACAGTTTGACTTTTATACCGCAGATTTTAATGAAGATCTCACTGCATTCCATGGTAGATCTTTGTTAGACCAAGCTGAATACCTTAACGATGCCATCAAGTTTATCTTATCTTTATACCAAACTTCAGACCAAACATCTGATAATTACAAGCATGAAGAATCAAATACCAGTGATGGATATCCCGCAAACAACTTTACTGCCATCCCCAATCCAACGTCTGTTATCTTACTCGCACATTCAATGGGCGGTGTTGTTGCACGTACCATGTTTCTTTTGGACAATTACCAAAAGGACTCAGTAAATACAATCTTTACATTATCTGCACCCCACACTTACCCACCCGCACCCTTTGATAAAGATTTGGTCGCTGTTTATGACCAAGTTAATGCATATTGGGAACAGTCTTTTTCTCAGGATTTCATCGGGCGTAATCCACTTGCATCCGTATCTCTTATTTCAATAACTGGAGGTTCACTCGACCATATGATCACCTCCGAATCGGCCAGTGTTGCTTCCTTTGTCCCTCCTTCAAATGGGTTTACTGTATATACCACAAGCATTCCAAAAGTATGGACTAGTATAGACCACCAGGCAATTGTATGGTGTAATCAGTTTAGAGACGTTTTTGCCGATGCCTTGAGCGAAATGTCCGATGTCAGAGTTTCTAGAAAAACAAAGCATCTTCCTGCTAGAATGAACATTTTTAGAAAGCATTTTCTTGGTGGCTTTGAAATGGGCGCCTCGCCAGAGTATTTGCAAACAAGATTCCATCCTTCTTTAGGAACAAAACCCCAGCATGTAGATGAAGAAGTATCGTTTCAAAACATGTTTAACAAAAAGCTATCCAGCAATCATCAGCAAAAACGTTCATTAATCAAAGCAAAGCAAATTTCTTCAACCTTTCAGCCTTTACATACTGTCCAATCACCGAAACAACAAATACATTTGAAAAAACCCGCAATTGAACAACAGCAACAGCAGCAGCAGCAGCAACAGCAGCAACATAAAGACCCCAAACCAGATAAAGCTACTTTTACCCCACCAAATATTGGAGATTATGATACGTTACTATGGATAGAAGACATTACCAAGTTTTCTATCCCACCAAATCAAAAGCTTGTCATTGACAATTTGGGTAAAAGTGGGCCTTATTCAAGTGGTGGTAGAGCTTATTTCATGCCAATCATATCAAACATTGTTTCTCCAGCCTCTCCATCCTCAAAAGCCGAAATAGATACCCATTATTCTTTAGATGATGATGTTGAATTTACCTTTCTTACCGATAGTAATCTTATTGCTTACCAAGATTCGCAGCATCCCCTGAATAAACAATCGAATCTTAGAAAATGGCTGAAATCTTTTATATCTTCCAAGGAACCCCTCAAGTCACCTGATACCCCAATCCCCCCTCGTTCTTCTCTTTCTGTTGCTTCTAATCATGGGTCAAAGAAAAATATCCACAAAAGAGATAAGCAAGATGTTCATAACGATGATTTACCCTATGATTATAAGTACGGGAAACAAACTTCTGGAATATATGCTTTAGTTTGCCGCTATCCCCACGCAGAACCAAAGAATTCCGGTAAAATGCTTAATGTCATTGACCTAACTGATAGAGCCGTTGGTAATTCCAAATCAGACAAGAGCTATTTTTCATCCTCATTTCAGTTTGATTCCGTGGGTGTTGACGAAACTCGTCTGGTGGGGTTACTTTGCAAAAACATAGCTAATGATGCTTCCATTTTACCCAACCCCAGCCGAGAGCCTTATGCACATATCAACGAGTTGGCTCATCTTGAGGACGAAGAGGATTTAGAAGGGGACGACACGGGGTCCAACAAATATTATGCAATACCACGAACAGACATGAACTATTTGTCATTTATAAAGTACGATGCTGCCCAGTTGGCCGATTATGACTTTGTCACAATTATTGATACCAATGACGAAAAAATACCCGGGTTTGCTGTGGCTGAATTTGTCACAAGAACAGAATCAAGAATCAACGCAAAATCTAAATCTTTTTGGGATTTTATTTTCAACGGCGTGACTGTGAAGTTACCACGCTTACGTCCAATCTTGGTTGATGTGTCATTTGAACAAATGTGGAGCAGCCTTTTATCCTATGAAATGAAGATTGAAAATCTTTTCTCTAAACCAACAACAATGAAGCATAAGCGTTCTTTATTCCCTTCCTTTATTCGACAATACTCTGGAGAATCCTACGACTCTAAGTACTATTTAGACATTTACCACAACAAGACTGACGAAACTTGGATTCCAATTAAAATGACTGGTGTGGCACCATTTTCACCGTTTGGTGTTCGCGAAACGGACTCTGATTTTGAAACTAACTTGTTTTATTATGGTCAACAAACCCACTATTATCACAACCTGCATCTTCAATTTTGGACTGATTCTCCTCTTTCCACTGCATCTGACCTGGAGTCAAAGGTCTCACCAACAACTGGCCAATCTGAACCCAGTGATAGTGATCTGGTCCGCGTTTCTTTACGTATTGATTGGTATGGAAGTATTGGGAATCTCGTTATGCATTATCGCGTTGCTCTAGTTGTCTTTCCGGTTGCTACTATTGCCATGGTTCTACTTATTCAATTCATCATCTATAACAATGAGGGAGTCTTCATTAGTGTTCCTCATTCTTTAAACATCTTTGTTAAAAAGTATTTACTTTTCTTTTGCCTCGGCTCCTTAATTCTTCCCTTTTTGCCCTCTTTCCCATTGTTTAGAGATCTTCTATACTTTTTAGAATCCGGTATGGACGTTTATTCTGGTGACGGGCCAGCCTCCATCTTTACAAACATTCGACGCAACCAATTTTTTCTCGGCTTGGAGCCAGGCCATTTGATTTTTTTGGGTCCTATTTTTTTGTTTATTGGTGTTGGTCTTACTGCAATTACATTTTACACGGTTTATCTCATTGTTGCTAGCATTTCTTTGGCGCCCCAAGCATGCTGTTTAATTACTCGTACCATTTGCCGCTTTATAATATTCCCCTTTAAACGTCACGACTATGCCAGGCAGCAAACCAAAGCTGAATGCGGAATGACCGCTGTTGGTGATGATGAAGCATCAAGTGCATTATTATTATCACAAGATAATTCATCACCACCATCTTCAATGCCATATTCATTAATCCACCAGCGGTTGAAAAAGAAGAACCAGGAACAAGTACAGGCTGAGGAAATAACAGAGAGTGATACATTACCCCGGTCAAACTTGTCTGTTAACGAAGGACAGCCATCTACACATAATAATACTCAGACGTACGCTCGTGATGAGACTTGGACGAGCACAAGGCTTAAGACCATTCGCCGAGCTATTGTTACGACGTTTTTGTTTATTGCCGTTGCATATACAATTCCCTGCGAGTTTGCGTACCTTGTTGCATGTTTTGCACATTTTGCAACAGCGATCAAAGCCCACTTTAGAATCCGATTAGGCCACGAGCGAATTGTCAACTCGCCCGAATGCTCTACACCCATCATATCCTTTTTCAATTTTGTAATGTCTTTTCTTGTTCTCATGATTTGGATCATCCCCATCACGGCGCCGATTCTTGTTGTCTGGGGTCGCAAACTCTCTGCACACTGGAACGAAGCCTTTGCATCGCACCACAATCTGCTTGCCATTGGACCTACTTTATTTTTTGTGGAAATAGTTGCCTCTGGCCGAATGGTTCCGAGAGCCGACAATTCCATAAAGCAAGGAATAACGTATTTTGCCATTGGCTACATTGTATTCCACGCCATTGTCATGGGGATTCCCCGAACATATATGCTCTATCATTTGGTCAACATTTTGTCTGGCTGGTTTTTAGTTGGTGTTTTGGTTGGCCCGTCTTGTGACAACAAGCAGCCAAAACAAGAGTCTGAATCAACCCGCGAGCAACGGAAGCTTATTTATAGCAGCGACAAGCTTGTGCCGCGACACGCACACTCCCATAGCAATAGTAGCTTTGGAGACTCGCTGGCTCCCAACATGGCCACGCGGGTTCAGTTTTTCGACTCGCCCGTGAGTCCTACCACTTCCTCCTCGTCCATAACTGCGTCGACCCCCCCAGTGGTCTCTCTTTCGTCGTCATCTCCGCTGCTCCCATCTTCTGAGCCCTCACCGTCCTCCACCTCCACCTCTTCTTCTTCTTCTTCTTCTTCTTCCTCTTCCTCCACGTCATCCTCCTCCTCCCGCCAGTTCGCCACAGACACAGTGTTGTCGGTCGACAAAACCTCTCCAGTCACCCCAACAAGAAGATCCATGGCCATTTTTGCTCCAAACAATTTGGCAAGCGCCTCGCTGTTCCATCATCCCCCGGCGGCAGCCGCTCCCCCAAATGCACCAGCATCGGCTACACCCACAGCGCCCTCTGCAACTTCTTCTACCATCATTGAATACCATTGACTTTGGTTTTTGTCATTTTTTGGGGGTCAGCTGTATACATATATAATTAATTGCCTGCCCTCTCTCTATTCACTTTTTCTTTTCTTTTGTTTTTCTTTTTTTTTTTCTGTTTTAATTTGTAATGTTTAGTATAAACTCCTAAAGTAATTTTTAATTTGGATATATCATTATAATTTTTATTTTATTTTTTATTTTTTATTTTATTTATTTAATATATTTTTGTATATTTTATGTTAATATATATAACTATGCGTCAGGCATGTCCACATCCTGGCTTTGGGAATCATCATATTCATTATTTTCTGGCTCATCTTCCTCATTGACGGCCTCATTCTCATTCTCATTTTCATTCTCGTGGTGGTCATTGTCGTTTTCATTTACATTGTGCTCGTCATCACCTTCATTATCGTTATTATTGTCGTTGTCGTCCTCCGCCTCCACGTCGTCCTCATCGTCCTCCTCTTCTTCTTCGTTGTCGTCCTCTTCGCCCTCTTCGGCACCCTCATCATTGTTGTTGTTTGCTTCTTCCTCCTCCTCTTCCTCTTCCTCTTCCTCTTCCTCTTCCTCTTCTTCTTCTTCCTCCTCTTCTTGATCTCTCGCTTGATCACCCTCCGTAGCTAGCGGCGCACCAATAATGGTGGCTGACCCGTCCGACAGATTGGCAGAACCATCTCCAACAGGCTGCTGGCTATCACCATGTTTGGCTTCCGCTTCATGGCCATGCCCATTTTCGGCCTGACTTTCGTGCTCATGCTCCTGTTTCTGTTCTTGTTCTTGTTCTTGTTCTTGTTTCTGTTCTTGTTTCTGTTCTTGATCCTGCTCGGGCTCGTGCTCAGGTTGGGGTTCCGGTTCCTGCTTGTCCTCATGCTCTTGTTCGTCTCTGTCAATAGAATTACTTTCCTCGCTGTGTACATTTTCTTCATCATCAACTTCCTCGCCGTCTTCTTCTTCTTCTTCTTTTTCCTCTTCTTTTCCCTCTTCTTCCATGTGTACATTTTCTTTCTCTTGATCGTCTTTTTCATGCTCTTTAGTTTTGCTGTCACTGTCAGCTTCCTTGGTGATGTTTTCGTTATTGTCATTATCATTATTATTATTATTATTGTTATTATTATTATTGTTGTTGTTGTTATCATTATTATTATCATTATCGTTTTCATTACTATTATTGTGGTTATTATTGTCTTCTTCTTTTACGTTGGTATCATTGGTACTGTTGCTGGAAATATTTTTATCATTGCTATCAGAATTATGGTCATCATTACCGGGATCTTTATTGTCTTGATCGGTTTCGTGTACAACTTCGGATGAGACAGCTTCTGGTTTCACTTGTTCGTTATCTTTATCTTTGTCTTTATCTTTATCCTTATCTTTTTCTTTTTCTTTTTCTTTATCAGTATTGTTATGATTGTCATCTGCCTTGTCAAGACCGAGTTTGGGTTCGTCTCCCTTGGTTTCTTCATCAGGTATAGTTGGAGCAGGAGAGCCGTTTTCGGCCAAAGACTTTTTATCGCGCTCCTTTTTATCCAACAAATCTTGGTAGGCCTTTTGGAATTTTAGCCGTTCACGTTGCACACTAGGTGAAGGATTAGGAGGGGAATAGTTTGCCATTTCTCTTGTATAACGTTCTTTGCCTTCCATGTACAAGTTATAGTACTTGGCTTTGGATTCATGCGGAAGAGTATGCCAGGCATCAGACATTGCTTTGGTCAAATCATAAGGCTGTCCCGGTCGTTCCTTCTCCATTTTGGCTTTTACCTCTTCTTTTTCTCGTTCACAGAAGATAATGTATGCATTCTGAGGGCGTCGAGGAAGATTGGGATCTCGGGGCGCATGCGAACGCTTGCTGGACCCGCTCTTAGTGGTACTCACTTCATTCTCTTCATCGTGCTCATCTTCCAGCATATCAGTATCATTGTCATTACCAGCACCGGATCCCGAGGCAGAGGGTGTGCCTAACGAGGATCCAGAAACTGCAGTGGGTGTACTAGAGCCAGCATTGGCAGCAATATGTGAAGAAGAAGAAGAAGAAGAAGAAGAAGAAGAGGAGGAGGAGGAGGAAGAGGAAGACGTAGCGGAGTTTGTTGTAGCTGTTTGTGCTGTAGAAGAAGAATTGGCAGCGTGCGCGGCAGCGGATGAGGCGTTGGAAGAGGAAGAAGAGGCGGCGGCATTTTCCTTTTTAGATCCACGCCCGCGCGGACCACTTCTGGCTGGGGTAATTGGGACAGAACCGGCGACTTTTTTCCCGTTAGTGAGAGCAAGAGAAGCTTCGTAATTGGCGACATTAAGAGGGGCACCGAAAAGCCCATAAGCGCCGGTTGCTTGAAAGGCTTGCTGAGCACTGGCGGCAACAGAAGCGGCGGCGGCTTCGAGCATTGCTTGAGAGAGTTGGCCTATGGAAGTTGAAGGTGAGCTAGGCGGCGAGGGACTTTCCATGGCCGAGGCTTCATCCGACTGTTGTTGTTGTTTGTCATCGGTCGAGAGGGTCAATTTTTTGGGCCGGGGCGCAGTGGCAGTGCTTTCCTCGAGCTTTTCTAACAGCAGAGCGCGCTCCAATCGCAGTCGTTTAATATCACGCTTTGTACGAGTTATGGAAAGAGCCATTAACTCATTGTGTTGTTCAATTTCACGGGTACGCTTGCGCAATTCGATACATTTTAGCTTGTATTTGGTCTCTAAAGACAATAATGACTGGAAGTTAGTAAAGGACTATATGCGATACCAAAGACTTATCACTAAGCCAATAAACAAAAAAACAAAAAAGACCTACCTTCAGACTCGGGAAGAGGATGAAGAGAAGGAACACCTCTTCTACTGGGGGCGGAGGGCTTCATGATTGTGGTGGTAAAGTTGATTGAGGAGGTTTGTTGGTAGAGAGATGAAGAAATGTATTTTTTATTTTTTATTTTTTATTTTTTTTTTTGGAGCCGACTGAAATTTGCAACAATAATCTCAATTGAGGAGATATTTATGTCGATCGGGGTTAGGGCATATATGTGACAACATTATTAGTTTTGTCACAAACATTTATTACATATGTATTACACATGTATTACATAACAATTACAGATGGGTAACACAAAGCCGCATTTATTTATCTTTTTTGTATGCGGCGCTAAAATTTGTCAGCTTTTTTATTTTATTAGTAAAAAAAATTTTTAAGAAAAAATTTTTTTTTTTTTTTTTTTTTTTTTTTTAACTATTCCTGCTGATTCTAAACAGAGTGTTTGTGGGAATATAAAAAGATTCATTTCTCCCTCCTTTTTTTTTTCTTTTTTTTCTTTTTT
>JAKTYK010000234.1:0-11200 GCA_030578655.1 Magnusiomyces starmeri
AAAAAAAAAAAAAAAAAAAAAAAAAAAAAAGACACAACATTCTATATGTGATGTAAAAAATGATTTTTCCTTCTAAACAAAAAGTTACCAAAACAATAAAAAAATAAAAATAAATAAATAAATGAAGCCGATTTAGGTATATTCATAACCATTTTCGTCATCTTCTTCTTCTTCACTGGTACTGTCATTAGCAATGTCATTAGTCTTGAGTTTATCGTTCACGTCACTGGGTGCCGCCGCCGTGGCATCCACGATTTCATCCACAACTTCTTGGGGCAGATATTTGCCAGCAATAATATCGATTGGGAGCAGGTATCTGTTTTCGACGCCTTTGGAGAGCATGCTTGCCGCGTCGAAAACGCGCTGTCTTTTCATGAGCATCAAGACGTCGGGCACGTCAATTTTTTTCCTGCCGGCGTGCTCAGAAAAGGCCGCCAGATCGCGCCCCATCTGACCGAAAAAGGCCTCGGACACGTCCAAAACCCGGGCAACGGCCTCGGACGCCAGCTTGCGTCGGGAGCTTATCATCGATGTGGCCAAATCCTTTATGACCCGTTTGGGAATGGTGGGCATCTCGTGTCGGCGCTTGGTTGGTGAAGGCCTTGCGTGCTGGGACAATCTTTCGCGTGCACTAGCATAGGACTCTGCATTTACTGATTTGAGAATCCGAGCTGGGGTCGGTTCATTAGGCTCTTGAGCAAATGTGCTTTTCTTTTGAATGTGCGAAGTATCATTCATGTCAAAATCAACATAGTTTTGAAAAACCTCTTCATCTTCTTTTGTATAGTTTGGAAACGGCTCCTCATCATTAGTTTTGTTTTGGTATTGATCATTATTATTATTATTATTAATATTATGTGTGTAATCGTTATCGTCATTATTGGTATTGTATACATTGTTGTTGTCATAGTCATCGTAATCGCCATACAATTCAAACCCTCCTATATCTTCATCGCTATCACCATTGTTGCTAAATACATGGGTATTAAATTTAACCTCCGATCCTTCGATAATATCTAAATCTTTATCTTGCGAAGAAATATTCTCATCTGCTAATCTTGAACCTTTTTCATTTTCATCAATATTTTCTTTATTAAGATTTAAATCCTCTAGAGTAATGTGAAAAGAATTGTCGTTGTGTTGGATAGAACCCCTTTTCTTTTCTGTATCCGATTCCTTCTCTGCTATTTCATCATCAAGTTCTGATTCAGCGTCTCGTAGATCTTCATTATGAGTAGAAACACCAGTATCTTTGAGGTATTCAAAATGTACATTTTCGTTTTCTAGTGTATGATGCAAACCAGAAAGATTGGTAAATTCTTCATCAGCATCCACGTGTTTATTTTCACTTTTCTCTGGCGATATAATATGGCTATCAAATTCCAATGTCGTTTGGAAGTCGTCTGGAGGAATTTGTAAGTCTTCAACTTGGATGACAAACTGTTCACTTGATTTTCGCTTTTTATTTTTCTCTAGGGGGTTATCTTTTACTGCAGGTGTATTATCCAATCCCTGTAAAATGATATTATTATTATCAATGTCCCTAGAAACCTGGAGGTCCTCTTCTTTTTCATACAATTGAGTAGAGTTAAATTCTGGGAAATTTTCGCTGAGTCTTGGTCTTGTCATGCTCAATCGTCCTTGGGCATCACGTAAAACCTCTATTTCGCCGTCACTTTGGCCAAACGACTTTCTCGACTCAGATATTTCGTCATCGGACCCCTTTAATTTAATAGTAAGAGTGGAGGATTGTGCAAATGATCTGGGTATTGGACTGCCTGTTTCAGATACGGTGCGCCTTCGGCCTGGTACATGTATTTTTGATTTTGGAGTTGGCGTAGTTTCTTGTTCAGAGGATATATCAACATTTTCCTTTTCTTCAAAATGATTGTCAAAGTTTGTGGCTGATTCGGTATCATCTAAGACATCACCACTTGGTTTCCTTTTCCTTTTTAAACTTTCTCGTAATATCTCTGCTGACCGTCTTTTCCTAGATAATCGGTCAACATGGTCTGAATTGGTTAGGTTGGTGTTCATATTGTACCCCAAACTTTGCAAATACTCATATTCTGATTTAGCACTGGAGACATTATTTTCACTTTGCTTTATCTGGGTCGATTCGTTAGACTCTGTTAATTTTTCCTTTTCCTTTCTCCTGTTATTTTCATTTTCATCTTCGCTTTCTTGATTTTGATTTATTTGTTCAAGCTTCTCTTTCATTCTATGCTCACGAACCAAGGCGCGGCTTAAAAGCCTTAAGTCATCTCTCGGGCTTGTTCGACCAACTGTGTTCGCTGCTGTTATTGCTGTTGTTGTTGTTGCTGCTGCTGCTGCTGTTGATGATGATGATGATGATGTTATTGTTGTAGACCATTCTTTTCCTTTATTAGGTTCGCTTATACCTGGAATTAAAAAGCCATTAACAAAACTGCTCCGTCTTCGTAATGTCCTCCTCCTTCGTTGGGAAAATGGGGTATCTGTAGCGCCAGTCAAGGTATAGAAATTCGGGGTTCGAGGTCTGGCATCATACAAATGTGATGTAACGTTTCTATAGGGAGTTGAAGTGTTCGAATCAACAGAACGGAAGCTCTTAGTTCCTCGCAACTTGCTCTCTGTGACATTCTGAGTTGTTATATCCAATTTTTTGGAATGGGGAGTCCTGACAACAGGCGAATCAAGTTTGGCGTAAGGCCTCATAAATCAGGAATCCGTAACTAAAATCAACAAGTGCGACTAATCAACTTAGAGTACTTATATAGAGCAATTGTGAGAAATCAATATACATATATATTCATATATATCTGTACATATGTTGTGTGAATAGTAGTATATTTTATGATGTAAACAAAATGAGAAGAAACTTTAAAAAAAAATCAAAACATTCCGATAATGCATCGCTTGACACGGTCATGTGATTTTAAGCGGAGTTAAAAAAAAAAAAAAAAAAAAAAAAAAATACACCCACAAATTTTGGCACCTGTTTTTTTATTTTTATTTTTTTATTTTTTATGTTTTTTTATTTCTCGTTCTTCCGTTATATACCGATTCCTTCCCCTCATCTTCACCAACTCTTTTAAAAAGTATATTCATAATAAAATAAAATAAAATAAAAAATGTCAAACATTGGTCAAGATTTTTCTCATGCCTTACCTTCTCAAGGTAAATGGAAAGAAGATGTCTCCAGATGGATTGCCGAAGACGTCCCATCTTTCGACATTGGCGGATATGTCGTTGGTGAAGACACAAAAAGCGCTACTCTGTGGTGTAAGCAGTCCGTAAGTTACCTCGATCTTTTTATAGACATGTGAACATGAATTTTAATATTTTAACAAAATTTAGGGTGTTCTTGCTGGTGTTCCATTTGCCCAAGAAGTTTTTAATCAAGTCGGTGTCACAGTTAAGTGGAACATAAAAGAGGGTGAATTTATTACTGCCGATGGCAAAAACAAGGTAGCTGTGGCTACAATTACGGGGCCTGTTCGTAAGATTTTACTCTCTGAGAGAACTGCTCTTAACCTTTTGGCTCGCGCTAGTGGTGTTGCAACTCAATCCCGTGAAATTGTGACTTTGGCTCAGGAGGCTGGCTACACAGGTATCATTGCCGGCACTCGTAAGACCACCCCTGGTTTAAGACTTGTCGAAAAGTACGCTATGATTGTTGGAGGTGCAGACCCTCACAGATATGATTTGTCGTCTATGGTTATGCTTAAGGATAACCATGTTTGGTCTACAGGTTCTATCACCAATGCTGTTAAGGCTGCCCGACGAGTAGCTGGCTTTGCTACAAAAATTGAGGTCGAAGTTGGTTCTGAAAAGGAAGCCGATGAAGCGATTGCCGCTGGCGCAGACGTAATTATGCTTGACAACTTTAAGGGTGATGAGCTACAAGCAGCAGCCTTATCTATTAAAGAAAGATGGGGTGGTAAGAAGTCATTCCTTTTGGAATGTTCAGGTGGTCTTACGAAATCAAATATAAAGGAATACCTCACAAACGAAATTGATATTTACTCAACATCTTCCATTCATCAAGGTACTCCAGTAGTCGACTTTTCCCTCAAGATTAATGTATAAACATAATTATTAATTTACAACCCACTACATATTCCTATATTAGTAGTATATATATATAATTTAATCACCATGAAGTTATTTTATTTTATCCAATTTTATTTTGTTATTATTATTCTTTTTTTTTTTTCCTTTTTTTATTTCATTCAAGGAATACATGACGTAAACTCTAGAGTTTGAAGTAAAGGAAAATCTTGTTCATCATCAACTTCCGAAAACGTTTCCCTTTCTTGGTTATTGGATCGTGATTCTTGTGGAGATGAGTTCAATTGGTTCAAGAAAGATTGCCCAACTTCTTGAGAGGTTTGTTCAACATGATTGTTACTAGTAAGGTCATTGTTATGGACAACAGTTGAAGTTTTTTCGGCCGCCTTCTTTATATCATTTATAGCCTTGTCCTTAAGATCAATGATATGTTTTAATCGTGTTTCCCAATTAGATATGGATTCCACACGTCGGTCCGATGCTGTGGCCAAATAAGAAGAAACCAACGCCAAATGTCTAACAAAAACAGGAAGTGATTCTTCTGAAAGAACTTTGAAGTGACAGGCCGAAAACAGCTCCGGAACTCCCTCCTTAAGATACACGCGCACCTTAAAATAAGCCCCAATCTTATTTGCATTCTTATCCGCATGACTCAAAGACGGAGGACAACTTGGGAAAACCTCATGATCGAATAAGTTGATGGATGTCGGTGTTATTACAATATTAATGAAATTAAACTGAGATTTGATTAAATCAAAGTTAAACGGAAGTCCAGACTCATCAAAATAAATGTTGACAAAATCATTGCCAATATGTCGTTTCTTTTTGGCAAAAGCCTGATCAGTTGCATTCGGCATCAAAGTAATGGTATGAAAAGCAATCTGGGTTATTTTGTCAGACCAAATATAAGCGTATTCGCCGTCCTCATTATTTGAAGTATCCAACCCACCAGTGTAGATTCTCGAGTTGTCCTTCAATTTGACCAAACGTCCAAGGTTTTTCATAAACTTTAAATAGCTTGACGATCCCAAAGAGTTGGCTAAAATCTCTCGTTCTTCTTTTTGATTAGGACCAATATAAACCACACCAATTTTGTGAAAGTCAGCAACCGGGAGTTTGTCCAAAACATTAATCGACCTATTAGTGGCATCATCATTTCGTAACGGAATTGGTTTTAAAGTCTTTTCATAATCTATTTGATGCATCAACTGAAATAAGAAAAATGTCGGTGTGAACGGTGTCAAGGGTGCCATGCCTGATTGTTTCTTATCACCCATCAAATTATATTCTTCAAGCCATTCGGGTATTATTCTCTCATCTGGCTTCAAATTAAAAATAGACGTACCAGAGGCACGCCGAATAACAACACAAGATTCACCAGTTTGAGTGTTGGTATCAATAGAAACCAATGTAGTACCATATATCCATCGATTGGCTGTGTAATTAGGATCGTTCTTATCCTGTTTAAAATGCATATCTCTTTGTACCGTGAGATCGAGATCCGAACAAGCAAAACGAGATATTAAATCAATGTAGGCAAGAGTTTGCATAGTGATTGTGGACTGACTACCACTACACAAAATCAAATTTCGGGTAACATACTTTGCAAAATACTTCCTATCGGCAACTCTGAGTGCCAAAAACCAGGTGGCAATCACTTTATATGCTAATGAAATGGTAAATTTTTTTTGAGAAACACTTGGTTCATCCGAAGTCCCCGTTGTAGAAGCACCAGAAGAATTTGTAACATCTGAAAAACTTTTCAACTCAGTGGAGCCTTTAGATTCGATAGAAATTATAGAGTCTAATAAGCTTTTATCATACATAACCATGGCTTGTATGAATTTAAAAACCATCGCAAAAACCAGCTTGAAATCGTCTTGTTTCAAGTTATTAACTATAGCAGGTAAACGAGGTAAAGTGAGTAAAAACTCCAACATATAATACATGTTGTTTAAACTAGTGATGTGCGTTTGGAAGTTTCCAAGAATAAGGCGAATCGTTTTTGTAATGCCATATGGAAATTCATAGCAGCAAACAACAAGGGCATGGGTAGAAGCAATACCTGACCTTGACAAACTTTGCGAACCTTTAGCCAAAACAGAGACTATACTCATAATGTCGGTTTGGCTCAATATATCCCGGTAACCTATTAATAATGAAAGTATGTGAATAATGGCAACAAATATGTCGCTGAAAATGGTATTATTAGGGTATGTCACATTAGGAGGTTTTGAATGAGACAATTGCTCAACCAAAGTTGTCTTTAAATTGATAATATCACTGGTACAAGTTTGAAAAAGTTGCAAATCAGAAAGTTGAGGGCCAAAATGAGCTAAAGTGAAGGAGTAAATCTCCCAGTGAACGCCATTTTTTAAAATATAGTTGACAATACTAAACCATGCTGAAATATCAATTCCATATTTTTGGTCTGCTGGATTTTGCGATTCAAGTGTTGACTTATTATATCCTTTTAATATAGACGACGGGTTATTGAGATCGTTTTCAGTGATATAATCTGGTGTTTCGGGATACCACCACATACCTGAGGATTCATCAAACTTTCCCCCTAACTTTTCAATGTTTCGTCCAACAATATCGGCTAGTTCATCCATATTTGTTGGCGTGCATAAATAAATGTATCCTTCAGTAGTAGACCGTATTCGACATAAAAGACGAGCAACCTCAATATATGAACCCGGGCAATTATTTAAGCTCGAATATTGAGCTATGGATATAAGTTTGGGATATAACTTACTGGCTTTGCGATATGAAATTTGAAAAACCAAAACAAAAGCTTTACAAAATCCTGTAGCAACAATCTTTCGATATCGATTCAAAGACTCAGAAATATTGGCAGTGCCAGTGAATTTATTGTTATTGTAATTACTAGAATTGGTCGAATCATTTGAAGATGATGGGTTCAAGGAAACGATGCCCTGTTTTTTAGTTTGATTGTTTGATTCACTCGTTGAAAAAAATGTTTTCAGGAAATATGCTGATACTAACTCCATTGACTCAACAGAAGCATATTTCGTAAGTTCAACAAACTTAAACACTATTGCTTCGAAAACAGATATGTGTATTTCTTTCTCAATAGCACCAAATAAAAGACCAATAAGCATTTCCTGGTCCTGAGAGCTACACAACTCCCTCGATGACATATAAACATCAAATAAGAGATCAAGAGCTTCTAAGCGAACTGCAGGACTCCATGTGAAATTGCCAAAAAAATCTTTGGCTAAAATCTCTGTATTATATTTCCACCTTTTCTTAATTGGGTTGCAGTAATGAAACTCACGAAAGTTCTGAATGACCAATAATGCACAACGGTCATCGATAAGGTCAGTTGTAGTTGCAAAAAAATCAATTATTACTTCTTTGGGACCATTAAACTTTCCATTCTCAACCAAGTCGGCAAGTAAACTAACGAGCGCCATAATTTTATCCAAAACAAGCGAATATGAGAGATTAGATGATTGACCTTGATGTCTAGTGTATGTATTGACATGTTCAGAAGAATAAATTGTATAAACAATCTCTAATGGTGAAATTTTTGTTGACTTCCAAATATCATATGTGAACAATGCATCCCTATACTGATCTTCAACTATAAGGTCATAAATACAACTAACCACTTCAAGGTATTGTCTGCCTTTTCCATCAATTAATGATCTGTCATATGCTACCAAAACACTAGTTATGGGAAATTCAAACTGCCGCTTTTGAATGACTGATAATGTTATTATGTATTGAAGTGCTCTCGTTGCACCAACTGCAACCTCCCTCGCATTTACCCCGTTTATATTTTCCGTTAGTTTTAAAAGATATTCAAACATGTTGTTTGAAAGAGGACTGTCAAATAATTTAGATATGATTTCCCGGGCTTGATCTTGACAGTCGGGAAAAATCTTTTTTTCGAAAAAAACACATAACGTTTTCAACAGTTCAGGTAATGCGTCTAGTGGAATACAGGAGTATTTCAAAATAATCTTGATGAAATTTAGGCACAAAGAAATATCAAGTTCAACACTAGTCACTCGAAAAATGCCGTAGAAACATGTTAATAAGTTGGTGATATCTCGCGTAGAAAAAAGCATATATTTCCGTTCATAAATCGATGTAGTAAACCGTATTAATTCGTGAAAATTGTCTTCTGTTGAAGTTCCCCATGGTTTAGAAATATCTTGCTTCTTCCCATTACGAATTTTGTCAGTAACAACAAAAAGAATACTGATGTAATCTGTCACAATCGATGGGAAATAATTTCTGTCTCTGAAGAAGTCTGTTGCGACACTGTCTCTGTTCATAAGGCATTTCAAAACTTCAAGCTGCAAACCAAAATCTTGAACGTTACACGCTTCAACTAGGTCGTTATAAAATCTAGACATAGTCACCCCTACATCCTGATCGCTGGGTGTCTGTTCAATACAAGCTTTCAATAATTTAAGAGCCGATTGTCTACATTCAGGGGAATTTGTCAATGTTAACATATCTCTTGCTGCTTCCCAAATTTCAGGTATTGAAGAAATAGAATATTGTCCTATTGAAATGCGTATCTCATTCGCTGCTTTTATTCGATCGGGTATACTGTTTGACTTTGAAAGTTTATTTAACAATAAAGAGAACGAATGGTCAGGCGCACCTCCAACAATGCTTGGCCGATATTGGACCTGGGAAGAGTTACTTTGTGATAAACCATTCTTTAGTGTCCGTTTAATGTTTTTTAGCATACTATCCATCCCTGGATGACTATAGTACTAACGTTGCTAAAAATAAGTTAGATAAGTTTATCCAGTAGATGATCTAAGATAATCAATGATTTTACATGTATTCATATACATACAAAGCAAATTATTGCAAAGAAGTATTTAATTGTATCTTATACTTCTTTAGGTCTTAAGTGCTGGGGTAAGACCTAAGAGCTATATATGTCCTTAAAGTTTACACAGCGATTATAATTTGATACCAGATAGACAATGAGAAGGTTGAAAAAAAAGTATAGTTTAGTGGATTAGTATAAAGCAACTAGATAAAGGTATTCATATAGAGATATGGTGAAAAGTACTATATTATGAGACTAAAATGAACTTTGATGGAAAAAAAGAAGAGGGGAAGAAAAAAAAAAAAAAAAAAAAAAAAAAAAAAAAAAAAGATTATTGTGATGTTGTTTAATCCTTTTTTTTTATTTTTTTTTTTTTTTTTTTTTGTGGGTGTGCGCCCACTCTCTTAGATTAAATGGTGTGGGTTAGGGTTTTGTTACATTTTTTTATATAGATTGTTAATAAAATATGTATTATATATATATATATATATACCAGGAACTATGATTGTTGGTAAAACGATACCTTATAATAATTTTGAAGTTGTATCAATAATATTATATGAATACAGATATTCTGTATATTTATTGTTCTAGGTAACTGCTGCTGGTATAATATACATAATAATGGAACTGATAGAAAAAGAATACAGAGCTGGTAGGTTTATATAAGAAGTAATTAAAACACCACTCATTTGATAGAAAATCTAATTGAAAAGTATTTTATCTGTATATATGTTTATATTATGACTAGGAATTAGAAGAATGGAGGCTTTAGGTCTTTCTGATATTGGAAATTTGGCCATGTGGTCTGTTTCTTCATACAAGATCGGCTATGGTGTTGATGCATTGAGAGCTGATGATGCATCGAAACTGTGGCAAAGTGACGGGCCACAACCACATTATGTGGATATACACTTTTCAAAAAGGGTTTCTATAATGAGAATCAGTTTATTCTTCTGTTTTTCTCTCGACGAGTCGTATACACCATCCAAAATTAGAATTTTGTCCGGCGATGGATATCACACACTACTTGAGGTTACGACGGTTGAATTCACAGAGCCTTCAGGTTGGTCACATATAAAATTTGATTCCATGAGACAAGAGTAAGTGAATTTTTCTTGATAAACTGAAGAGTAAAATACTAATCAATTGATCCACTAGCGGTTTGATGAAATCATTTTTGATAAGGGTGGAGGTCTTAACTAATCACCAAAATGGAAAAGACACTCGCATTCGATCCATCAAAGTGTTTTCTCCAACAAAGTAAGTATAATTAAATGTTCACATTATATTTAAACATGAACCTAACTAAATCATTTATTTACAGACAAACCATTTCTCTTGAAGAACAAGAAATTGGATTTACATCGATATCCATGTTATCAGAATCGGTCATTAGATAGTGGTGATATACTCGTGGAAACAAAATATCATATAGATTTATTATATTAGGTAGTTTGTTACGTAATGTTTGTAACGAAAATTTCAAGTCAGCTTTGTAATATCCAATATATATATATTTTTATTTTTTTTTTTCAAATCACGTGGAAGACTAATATTTTGGTAGAGAAAATTTTAGAAAAACACCTTTGCCTCCTTTTAATTCATCACAACAGCATAAAAGAAAAATCCAGTTTAGAAATCACAATACACTTTTGAAAAATGGCAATTACCGCTTCAGAACTCGCTTCACTTTTTAAGCAATCATTGGATCATACCAAATCAAAAGAGGGTAAGTGTGAATAAGCTATTTTATGGTATATTATTCATGAAGTATTAATAAGACCAAAAAATAAAAATAAAAATAAAAATAAAATAGTTGAGTTGAATCTCAGGCAAAGAGAAAATACACCTCGATTTTCAATTACCATCTTGAATGTGGTTGCGAATAAAGAGTTCGACAATACGACACGACTTGCTGCTGCTCTTTACTTCAAGAACTTAATTAAGAGACGCTGGATTGTAAGTACTTGCACAATGATTTTTTTTCTTCTTTCTTTTTTGTTGTTTTCAATTGTCCCTTGCACAAATAATCGATATATCTAACAATGCTCCTTTTTTTTCTTTGTTCTAGAACGAGGATGGCGAATATTTACTTCCTATTTCCGATATTAATGAAATCAAAGCGGCAATTGTCGACTTTATGATTCAACTCCCACCAAACTTACAAATTCAAATTGGTGAATCCATTAGCACCATTGCTGAGAGTGATTTTCCTAACAATTGGGAAAACCTTGTACCTGTAAGTATAAATAATATCCATTATTTTTTTTTTTTTTAAAAAAAAAAAAAAAAAAAAAAAAAAAAAAAAAAAAAAAAAAA
>JAKTYK010000235.1:0-11196 GCA_030578655.1 Magnusiomyces starmeri
AAAAAAAAAAAAAAAAAAAAAAAAAAAAAAAAAAAAAAAAAAAAAAAAAAAATTAATAATAATAATAATTACTCACCATCAAAAAAGGACCGATAATCCAATTCATGAATAAACTGAATGCGAGTTGTTTCCAAACTCGTTTTTGTTTAAATACATGATGGAGAACTTCATATTCTATGTTACACAAAATGGGATAGATCATGATAATTAGACCAATTGCTATATAAGGACACTTTTTGTGTTAGTATGTGTATTCAAAAAAAAAAAAAAAAAAAAAAGTTGAAGCCATAACTTACCAATGGGTACACCCACACCTATAAATGTAGTTTTTTCAAGTGCATGACCTGTATTGGGCACAAAGTTCCCCAAGATCATTCCTATTGCCATAGCAAGAAAGATCCAAATATAAAGAAATCTGTCAATGAATCCTAAACTTTTAAAGACGGATTTTTTATCATGAGAATCCACGTTTTCTCGATCATCAGGACCAAGATTGTGATTACTATTATTACTATGGCTTTCATCTTCCTGTTGTTTCTGAGACGTGTGTTGGATATCCTTGGGTTCTCGTGAATATGCCGATTTGTTCTCTATCTCCTCATTTATGGAACATATTTCCCCAGACTCCAAATCGTAATCAATTTCGGACGTTTTTGATTTTTCATCATTGTATATCGCTGTTGTTGTTGTTGGATTTGTGTCATGTACTTGCATTTGAGTGATCTCAATTGATTTAGAAACATTTAGTGGGAACTCCATTTTGAATAATGACTTGTTCACCAGGTAGTGTCTTTATATCTTGTGTGTTTGCGTGAGTAAAAGTGTACAAAAAAAATTTTTTTTCTAAGATTTCTCTTTTCTTCAAAATTATAAGTATATCATTCAATATATATATATATATATAGGAAAATTGCAAAGCAAACGTCATATTACAAAAAAACAACCCAAACGTTATATCAACAAATACCAAGCCAAAAGTGTGAGCAATCGAAGGATTACATAAAAGAAAAAAGTTGATAAGCCAAGATAAACGTTTTTTTTTTTTTTTTAATCATGAGGGGCGGGTGAGTGGGAAAATCTGGCTGTATAACACCATTGCAATAACCCGATAAAGGCATCAAATGTCACGACGCTCGGTCGTCAAACGAAATTTATTGTGGAGTATCGCCAATTGCCTTTTTCGTACACACTCTAGAGAGAAAACCACCCACATATTCTTAATGGGACATTACTGAATTCTTAAAGATAAGTGAGCAAATTTTTGATAGATTTCTGCCTGATAAATATATATATATATTACAAGTATATAGCCATTATATATAAAGTCACTGAATAATCTAAATATAATCCTTTTTTTTTTTTCTTCTTTTATGTTCCCACGATATATAGTCGTAATTAAATAATATATTTTAAACAAAAGTAACCATCATCAACATTAAATTAATATAATAAATATATGATATTTCATTAAAAAAAAAAAAGAATTTTTGTTTTATTCATTTATTTATTTAGTTGTCTTTTTTTTTTTTTTTTTATCTTCCGCCAAATCCTGGAGGTGGTTGAAATCCAGGAGGAGCACCACCAAAGCCAGGACCATTATTTCCTGGGCCTGCGCCAAAGAACGAGGCAGCAGAGGTGCGAGCAGGACCCGAAAGGGTGACGGCAGGGGATTGGGACACTGGGCCAAATCCATCGCCAGCCGCGGTTCTATTTATCGGTCTTGCGACACCGGGTTTAGAGGTGTTACCGCCAGCCGCAGCCGCAGTAGCAGCCGCCGAAGCACCTAATCTTGCGGCAGGATCCGAATTTGGAGGAGGCGCCTCCACTGATACAGAAATTATATTCTCACCCCGAAGAATTACTAAACCTAACGCCCGTTTTGTTTCTCGGATCGACGGAATGGATTCGGTGCTGGAGCCATTGGCGTTTGTGTTTGCTGCTTTTTTAGCTGCTGCTATCGATTTTTTTGTTGCTCTGAATTCCTCTGTATCTGCTAAAACAAGATTCATGAACTTGAAAAAAAAAAAAAAAAAAAAAAAAAAAAAAAAAAAAAAAAAAAAAAAAAAAAAAAAAAGGAAGGGGAAAAAAAATTAATATATACTTAGTACATAAAAAAAAAAAAAAAGCAATTCATATAAATTGAGAAAAAAAAAAGCATACTTTATCAAATGCCAACAATTGGCCAGTTAATTGACGTCCATCCAGCAGCACAACTCTAAGTCTATAGTTAATTAAATCGGCCTATATTATAAATAATATTGAAAAAAAAAATCAGTTATTGTAAGTGTTAGATAAAAAAAAAAAAAAAGGCCATAGTATAATAAGGGGGCGAGAAGATGATAATATAGCGTACCATTTTGGCCTTCCGTGGTAAAGTCTAAATAAAAAAAATAAATTAGAAGATGAACAATTAGTAAACAAAGCATAAGCTAATTAATATTTATAAAGAAAAATACCTACAGTCATTGTGAAGTATGTATGTTTATATATAAATATATGTATGTATGTATGTATGTATGTATGTATGTGCTAATATATATGTCAATATATCAAGAGAAGCAGGATACAATATCAATTTTTCAGGTGTATTAAATATATGGTATTATCAGATTTTTGTATATTTTGTTGGAGGTTTGACAAATTTTACAAAGAATTTTTTTAATTTTTTTTTTTTTTCTCGCGTGTGCGTATGTGTGTGTGTGTGTTTACTAGATGTAACATGTTCTTGTTACAACCACGACATAGTTTTTTGTCACATTAGTTGTAACATAATCCCCTCTCGTCTTTTTTTTTTTTTTTTTTTTTTTTTTTTTGAAAAAAAAAACACCAAAATTTGTTATTTTTCAAATCATTTCATATATAAATATTAAACAAGATACTATGATACAAATATTTATAGATATGTATATAAAGCTTATCTATGGCCAATATTTAAAAGCCAGTTAAAAAACAAATCGCGTCAGGAATTAGTCTGCATATAACATATTCCTGGTATGCCAGTTATATATGTATATATATATGTGTGTATTGTATAGAATTTTAGTATATATATAAATTGTTGCTTTGTCCCATTTTTTTTTTTTTTTTTTTTCTAGTAATTTTCTCTCGTTTTCTTTTCTTTCCCTTTTTTTAAAAATAAAAAATAAAAAAAATTCCAACTCAATTAACCTTTATTATTTATTTATTTATTTATTTATTTAAAACACTTTTTACAAAAAGAAAAAAGAATAGAACAATAACGATAGTAATAATTCAAAAATGACTGAAGAAGAAGTTAAGGTTGCCGAAACTGTTGAGGTTAGCGAGCCCTCTCCGGTTGCTAAGGAAAAGCTGGAAGAAGTTGCTGGAGCAAAACGCAAGGCTGATGAAATTACAAATGAGGCTGAAAAGAAGGATGGAGCCGAGGACAGCGAATTGAAGGAATCAGAAGCAAAGCGACCCAAGACTGAAGATGGTGGTGCTGATGCTGAAAAGAAAGCTGATGCTGAGCCTGAAAATAAAAATGAAAATGAAACTGAGGTCGCCAAAGATGAATCAGAAGAAAAAAAGGAGGTTCCTGAAGTTAATGGTGACGACAAGAAAAAAGATGATGAAACTAAAGAAGAAACAGTAGAAAAGACAACTGAAAAGCCAGAAGAAACAGATAAAGTAGAAGCTGAAGCTGAAACTGAAGCTGCAGTTGAAGATTCGACTACAGAAAATAAAGAAGATAAAGAAGACGACAAAGAAGAAGAATCTACGAAAGATATTAAAGGTAAGGGTAAAGGAAAGAGCAAGTCAAAAGCCAAAAGTAGATATGCTGCTCTTGATCAGCAAGCTGAAGACGACGATGAAGATGAGGAAGGTGAAGAAGAAGAGGATGAATCAAAGGTACGTGATTTTTTTTTTTCTGTCTACGCGCGCTTTTTGGCGTTTTATTTTGTTAACATTTTTTTTATTTTTTTTATTTTATTCTTTTTGTCTTTAATACTAATTTGAAAATTATTGATTTTATCAATTACTATAGCTCGCTGAAGAAGAAGAAGATTCTCTTGAAGAAATTGATGTGTCCAATATCATTCCTGGCAGACGTACACGCGGCAAGGTTATTGACTACAAAAAGACGTTGGAAGAACTCGAAAAGAAGAAAAAGGAGGGTGTGTCTGATGATTTGTTAGATGACGATGATGACGACGATACCAACTTCCAGGAACCCATTGAGGAGGAAGAGTAAAAAAAAAAAAATAATAATAATAATACATATACAGAGTAACGAAACTTATTGATTTTATGTTAATTGTCTAATATTTAATAAAAAATAAATAAAAAAATAAATAATAAATATGCTTAATATATTCAGAGAACATCTATATATATATATATTATATATAGAGACAGAGGGATGCAAACGCCGTATACAAAACAGAAACTTACAATTTCCCTTACTTTACTTGTGACATTTCTTAATATTATTTATAAATCTGGAATAAATATGATAAATGTCAAATGAATGCATATATTTATTTTTGATTTTTTACATTCCGTCAATAACATGAAATAGTTTTTTTTTTTTTTTTTTTTCTTCCTTTTTTTTTTATTATCTCATTAGTTCCTTTTAAAAATCTTTTTCATGTATATATATATATATATTTTTTATTATTTTTTTTAACAGCATTGTCCGGATTTCTTTGCATTTTCATCATCAGGCTGTTGAGTGAAATTGATAGTTTGGCCTTGGGTTGGTCGTGACTGAGCAAAATCAGCTTGTAAAGATTGATCGGCATAGAGTCTGTAGATTTCAGTAAGAATTTGTTGGAAAGCAGCCTCAACGTTGGTGGCATCAAGGGCAGATGTTTCAATAAACAGCAAGTTCTTTTCGTTAGCAAAAGCCTTTGCTTCGTCAGTTAGCACGGCACGAAGGTGCTTAAGATCGCACTTGTTGCCAACAAGCATAACAACAATTTGAGGATCAGCGTTATTCTTGAGTTCCTCTAGCCATCTGCCCACATGCTCATAGGTCTCTGCCTTGGTGATATCATATACTAAAACAGCACCGACAGCACCACGGTAGTATGCAGACGTAATGGCACGATAACGCTCTTGGCCAGCTGTATCCCAAATTTGTGCTTTGATGGTCTTGTTGTCCACAGTAACTGTTCTGGTAGCAAACTCGACGCCTATCGTACTTCTGGATTCAATATTGAATTCATTTCGTGTGAATCTACCCAAAATATTTGACTTGCCGACACCGGAATCACCGATCAAGACAACTAGAATAAAAATAAAAAATAAAACGTATATTTAATTATAAAAATTGTTTTTGTTTTTTTTTTTTGAATTTTTGTCCGCAGCAAAAAAGTTAATATAGATAAAGACAATAGAGACTAGTGGTGATAAAAATGTATTTAATTGTAGATCGATTGGGGGCTGTGACCTCATGTAGTAGTATCCAAGCATCAAGTGAACGTACCTTTAAAGAGAAAATCGTATTCGTCACTCATTGTTTATAGATATAAGAATAATTCGCAAAAGACAATTAAATAGTCGATAGATTACTTAAAAAAATAATAAATAAATAAATAAATACTAGGACAGATAAATTGCTGTATTAGATATACCGTAAAGATGTATTAATATATCGTTACAGATAGTGAATATAATGACGACTAATGCTGATAGTATTTAAAAGATAATAATGAAGAAGATAAGAATAATAATATAATAATAAAATAAAATAAAACAAAATAAAAAATAAACAAAATATAAAAAGGATGGTACAAGATTAGAAAAAACGATAATCTAAATACAATGACAATAAAAATTAAGGACAGAACAACAACAACAACAATAAGAAGGTTTTGGTAGGATGGTCACATAAGAAATCCGTAAAAAAAAAAAACCGTAAAAAGGAGGTTGTAAAGACCAAAAAAAAAAAAAAAAAAATAATAATAATAATAAGCACAGTAATAGTAATTAACTCCCAATTCTTGTTACATTATTGACTACGTTACAATATACATTACAGTTTTTATTACATGTAATGTCACAGGAATGTCACATAAATGTCACAAGAATATCACAAAAATGTATGACAATAATAATAATAATATTTTTTGTGATTGGTTTAGACGCGTCATAAAAAAAAAAAAAAAAAACCCCAATATTTGAAAGTTACCCGGATGGAATATACAAACCATCATCTGCGTTCCATGATGATGCCACCGCCAAATAGGTTTCCTAAAAAGGCGTTTTTTTTTTTAATTTTTTTCTAGTAACTGAAAATAAAATAAAAACTTTGTTGACATTTTTCTTATAGTAAAAAATAAACAAATAAATAAATAAATAAATAAAAAATAGAAAAAAAAAATTAAAAAAAAAAAAAAATTTCAACAATAACAACAACCTACAAACCCATCATTTTCATTTTATTTCATCTTATATTTGGAATAGAATAAAAGGGAAATTGGTCCGGTTATTATTCTTATTATTTTTACTATCATTATTTAATTCTTTTCATTCATCATCATATAACTTGCGCGTTACGACAGAAGGAAGGTTGAACTAGAAGAAGAAAAAAAAAAAAAATGCTCGACATTACAATTGACGGGCCTTTGTTTAATAAAAGAATCGATGCTATTTACAAGGCAATTGAATCAAAACGACCTACCTTGAATGGAGCTGATTCTATTTTCATTCTTATTAGCAAAAGAGATGAATCCAATCCATATAGAAAAAGTGCTGCTTTACACACATGGCTCTTGGGTTATGAGTTCCCTAATACTGCCATGTTAATTACCAAATCGGAAACTATCATTATAACAGGTGCTCAGAAAGCTGAATGTTTGAATAGAGATATAGGATCGTCTTCAACTCTTATCTGGTCACGATCAAAGGATGCTGAAAATAATAGAAAGCTTTTAAACGATTTACTTAAAAAGATGGCTGATGCTGGTGTATGTATTATTATTATTATTATTATTATTATTATTATTATTATTATTATTATAAATATATATATAATTCGTTTACTAACTTTTTAAAAAAAATTTTTTTTTTTTTTTAGGATACCGTTGGTTTTATTCAAAAAGACAATTATGAAGGTGCATTAGTCAATGAATGGAAAACCGCTTATGGTGCTTTCGACAAAAAGTTTACGGAAGTTGACGTTACTGTAGGCATTGCCGAACTTCTTCAAATCAAAGATGAAGATGAGCTGCAAGCAATTAAAATGGCATCAAAGGCTAGCGTAGCAATCATGACCAAGTTTGTTTCCGAGGAAATTTCCACCATTATCGATGAGGACCGCAAGGTTAAACACAGCGACCTTTCCGAAAAAGTGGAAAAAACTATTGACAATGAAAAGTTTCTTCAAAAGATTTTAAAGTTGGGCGATTCACTCGACTTTTCTAAGCTCGATTGGTGTTACTCACCCATCATCGAGTCCGGCGGTGCTTTTGATTTGAAACCTTCGGCTTTACCTGACGATAACATTCTCTACGGTGGCGTTATTGTTACTTTTCTTGGTCTCAGATACAAATGGTACTGTTCCAATGTCGGTAGAACATATTTGATCGACCCAACAAAAACACAAGAACAAAATTATTCTTTTGCCGTGGCTCTCCAAAAGAAGGTTTTGGAAAACATTACCAACGGTGCTAAAGCTTGTGACGTTTATAAGGCGGCTCAGTCGTTTATTAAGGAGCACAACCCTGACCTTTTACCCTATTTCCTCAAAAATGTGGGCTGGGGTACTGGTATCGAATTTAGAGATACCTCTTTATTGCTCAACGAGAAGAACCAGCGAGTTCTTAGGGAGGGAATGACTCTTAACGTTGCTATTGGGTTTCAAGATATCCCCAATAAAGACGCCCAAGACTCAAAAAGCAAAGTCTACAGTATATTATTGATTGACACTGTCAAGGTTACCAACGGTGCTCCAGAAGTTTACACTGAATCGGCAAAGAGTCGGGGTGACGTTTCCTATTACTTTAAAGAAGAAGACGAGGCCAAACCCATAAAGGCAGAGGTCAAAAAACCTATCAAGTCTGCCATTTTGAAGAGCAAGCTCCGAGGCGAAACCAAGTCTCAAGAAGATGATCCTGAGACTAAGCGTAAGCTGAGACAAAAGGAGCTCCACGAACAATTACAAAAAAGCGGACTTGAAAGATTTTCACAAGAAAGTTCAGGCAACAAGGAAGGGACCAAGACCGAATTTAAACGATACGAGTCCTATAAACATTATAGCCAGCTTCCTGCCGATATGAAGGATCTTCGTATTCGTGTGGACACCAAGAATCAAACGATTCTTATACCTATTAATGGTCGCATGGTCCCATTCCACATTGCTTACTACAAGAATGGTAGCAGCAACGAGGAGGGTGAATATGCATATTTAAGACTCAATTTCAACTCGCCAGGCCAAGGTGTTTCTAAAAAGGATGACATTCCTTCAGAAATGGCAGATGCTCAATTTGTGCGCAGTATCACGTTGAGAAGTCGGGATGGTGAGCACATTGCTGGGGTCTTTAAGAAGATTTCCGATTTAAAGAAGGAGGTTCTCAAGAGGGAGGCTGAAAAGAAGGAAATTAAAGATCTTGCTCCACAAGGGAAGCTCATTGAGGTTAGAGGGAAACGACCTATTCGACTTGATTCGATATTTGTCAGACCTTCACCTGAGGGCAAGCGTGTTAATGGTATGGTTGAGATTCATCAAAACGGTTTGCGATATGTTTCACCATTGAAAAGCGAGTTCAATATTGATATTTTGTTTAGCAACATTAAGCATCTTTATTTCCAGCCATGCGACCACGAGTTGATTGTTATTATCCACGCACATCTCAAGAGTCCCATTATGGTTGGCAAGAAGAAGACCAAGGATATCCAGATATACCGTGAGGCGACAGATTTGGCGTTTGACGAGACTGGCAACAGACGAAGACGGTACAAATATGGTGACGAAGATGAAATAGAACAAGAGCAAATGGAGCGACAGCGACGTATCAGCTTGAACAAAGAGTTTAAGAAGTTTGCTGAGGCCATTTCCGATGCGACGAAGGAGACAATTGAAGTGGAGGTACCGTTTCGCGAGCTTGGGTTCAACGGTGTTCCATTCCGGTCGGATGTTCTTTGTCAGCCTACGACGGAGTCGCTTATTCAATTGATCGATCCTCCATTTTTGGTTGTGACACTTAGTGAGATTGAGGTAGTGAATCTGGAGCGTGTTCAATTTGGACTGCGCCAGTTTGATATGGTTATCATTTACAAGGACTTTTCGCGGCCTGTGACGCACATAAACTCGATCCCCATGACGCAGTTGGACAGTGTTAAAGAATGGTTAAACAGTGTAGATGTTCCGTTCTACGAGGGACCGGTGAATCTCAACTGGGTGACCATTATGAAGACGGTGCAGTCAGACACGTACCAGTTTTTCCGAGACGGTGGATGGAGTTTCCTTACCAATGAGGGCAGTGTCAACGAGAGCGAAGCTTCGTCTGAGGAGGAGTCTGAGTTTAAGGCGTCGGACGAGGATCCAGATGATGAAAGTGACAGTTACTCCGAGGATGACAGCAATTTTTCAGGAGACGAGAGCGAGGAGTCTTTTGAGGATGAAGATGAATCGGGCGAAGACTGGGATGAGATGGAAGACAAGGCCAAAAGACAAGACCAAAAGGCGTCGCACGGTAGATCTGAGGAACCTCGTAAGAGAAAACGCTAGTTATTATCTTTGTTATTATTTTTATTATTATTAATTTTTTGTTGTTATATTAATATATATATATATATATCTTAATATTGATATTATAATTCTTTATATTAGATGTATATACCCAAGTTGCTACAACGATAATTGTAGTTTTATATATACGAGTAACAAACAGATAACACAATTTCCTCAAAATGTTTACTTATTTATTTGTTGAATTTTTTTTTTTTTTTTTCTCCAAATAGCAACAACAACAACAACAGGAGCAACACACAAGGGTAGAAAAAAAAAAAAAAAATACATATCAAAAAAACAAAACTATGACCAGTAATGACACTGAAACAATAGATTTAATTTTCCACAAATTATTTACATTGACAAGAGACTACAACCAAGTGAGCCAAAGAGATGGGACAGTAGGGCAACAAGTCACACGGGAAAACGACCAAGACAAGAAGAAGAAGAATAAGAACAAAAAGAAGGATGAAGAGATAGACAGGCTGATAGTGCTTGCGTATTACATGGTGCCTGCGTTCAGCCGAGGGATGGAGTTGGTTGAGCAGCAGTTGGAGAAGGCGACGGGCGAGCGACGAATGAGGCAAACGCGGCGGCAACAGCAACAGCAACAGCAACAGCAACAGCAACAGCAACAGCAACAGCAACAGCAACAGCAACAGCAACAGCAACAGCATCAAAATATGGGCCATAACATGGTTGATTTACCAGAGAGTGGAGGAGCAAGATGGGTTGATCCGGGGGTATTTGTGAAATACAAAGGTAAATGGAGTAGACTTGGAAAGAAAAAAAAAGAAAAAGAAGTAGAAGTAGAAGAAGAAGAAGATGAATATGAGTTTTGGTATGTAGAACGGAAAGATGTGTTTGGACGGAAAGGAGGAAGAGGTGAAAGAGATGGAAGAGAAGGGGAAAGAGGGTTTGTTAGTTTGAAACGATGGGAATGCAATTGCGCTGAGTATGTACGGGCCAAGTACAAATCACGGAGAAGAGAGAGCAGAGAGCTTGGGGCGGCGGACCCTGGAGAAACACGGCTGAGCGGGTGGGGGGAGGGGTATAGTGGGCGACAGACGGTGGGGTCAGCGGTGCCGGTGTGCGAGCATTTGATGGGGGTGTTTTTGTTAGAGCGGGGCCGGGGTCTTGTTGATTGGATACGTGGGCGGCAGGCACGAGGTCGGGACACTCGAGATTCCCGGGACCATGATGTCCGGGGACACGAGGTAGAGGAGATGGAGTTTCGGGACTGGAAAGAGTATCTGAACATGACGTACGAGTACCGGCTTGGTAATAACGCGATAGGGTAGGTTTCACATAAATAAAAAAAAAAAAGATGCAACAGTGTTGTAATAGATGGGTGTAACAGAAAAGTGCTGCATTACCACCAGAAAGAGGAAAAAAAAAAAAAACACGGATGTGAAATTTGACAAGGTGGAGGGATGCCGCGATCGTGTGAAAAAAAAAAAAAAAAAAAAAAAAAAAAAAAAAAAAAAAAAAAAAAAAAA
>JAKTYK010000236.1:0-11188 GCA_030578655.1 Magnusiomyces starmeri
TTTTTTTTTTTTTTTTTTTTTTTTTTTTTTTTTTTTTTTTTTTTTTATTTCTTATCAAAACTGTGCTCTTCTCAAAAACATTCATCTGCTCTGCTTTGCCATATCTTGCAATATTCAAATTTTTTTTTCTTTTTTTTTGTTAAATAATCCTGCTATAATGCCTCGTCCGCCTGCTAATGCTGCTAAGGCTGCTGCCAGAGCCGCTGCCACTGCTGCCAAAAACACTAAACAAAACCCTATGGATCCCAACACACAACGAAGGTATCTATATTCGATTCCTAATCTATTTACTTTTTTTTTTTTTATTTTATTTGCTAACTATGTATTTTTTTTTTTCTTTTTCTTTTTTCTTTCAATTAGTGTCTATCTAATTCTATTAGGCATTCCTTTGATGGTATTTTCTTCTTATGGACTTTATAAACGACGTAAGTATCTATATATATATTTTATCCATTGTTAAACCTTTTTTATTTTTATATTTTTTAACTCATATATATATATATATATATATATATATAATAGTATACAAAGGTGAAGAAAAACGACGACAGGTAGGTGAATTGACGCCTGACGGCCAGCTGCGCATATTCAACGAGGAGGAGATTATGGAACGCGAAAAGTCGTCATACTTTACTCGGATATTTGGGTCTGAAAGTTGGACGTCATCTATTCGAAAGTGAAAAAAAGAAAAAAAAAAAATTGGTAGAAATGTTTCTTTTAGAGATTTGTCCTTCTTGTGTATGTATATATTGTTATGATTAATATGATTTTTTATTTATTTTATTCTTTTGGACAAAAAGCACTCATCAAACATTTAGAAAGACGAATATACAGAGAAAAAAAAAAAAAAAAAAAAAAAAAACAAATAATTTATTAAAATAAATAAACAATTAAAAAAACATAACGTAACAAAAACAAAAGGACAAAGAAATGAAAACAAACAATGCAAAAATAATTAAAATAAATAATAATAATAGTAATAATAATAGTAATAAAAAAAAAAAAAGTTCGTATATCGTCGTTAAAATAATAGCTGGGTATAAGCAATAGCAGCAGCATGTATGCAAAATCAAATTCTACTCATGACAGTCATAATCATGCTCGGGTTGCGATGGTAATTGGGAATGCTGGCGGTGATACATCTTCAAAGACTCGTAGCTCGATGTCGAGTTGGACCGCGACATGTCTGTACCAGTCATCTTGTGCTTTTTGATTCGAGCTTCTGTAGAAAGGTTTGAGAAAAAGACCGTGGCAACAGTGGGCGAGGGAATAATGTAATTGTTGTGTACCTGGGGCCGTGTTTCATTAGAGTTACCGGGCCCATTTGCACTGCTCCCGGCGGCATTGGACGAGCAAAAGGAAAACACGCTATTCAAAGACGAAAAGCTGGCAATCGACGAGGGCCGCGAGTGGCCCCGCTTGATCGGCGTGTAAACCGGCGGCGTCATGGCACATGGCACAAGCCCATCGGCTCCTTCCCTGTGCGACATGCGTCCATTTATAAACTGCTCGCTCTGTTCCTGTGAGTGCTTGTTGGCCAACACTTCCAACACAAACCCAGTTGATGACTGCGAAGACAATGAGCTTGACATTCCACTCCCATTCTTGTCTCCGTCGCTTAGGATCCCCCCATGTTGTTCATCCTGCTCTCTTTCGGTACCAACAATGGGTTTCCGAATCACAAGATTGGTTGGCAAGACGCGGTACTTATTTTCACCACTCGCTACTGAGCAATTGCCCGTCAGACTGCCTCCGTTACCAATCTCACTATAATCCCCACCATCGCCAACATTGGCTCCCTCGTTATTCTTGTCGTGATTGTAATCACCAAACTCGGGAAACAAAGAGTCAGAAGAATATGAGCGAGGCTCCGAGCTTTGCGGAATGTAAATCTCAGTGTCTGGCGAAAAGTTTTGAGACAACCGCGCAAAAAATCCCGACGTTGATTTCCGGTGGCCCTTGACATGCCCATTTGAACCACTGCTCTCGCTCCCAGTCCCCCTTTGAGAAATCGATGTCGTCAGCGACGTTGTAGATGAAGACGAAGGTGTCGACGATGTTGACATAAACTCCCCATTGGGAAACATTTTGGAAAGCCGCCGCGGTGGAGGAATGTGAAATATGCGGCCATTCCCGGAATTACTACTAGTGCCAGCTGAAGCAACAGTTGCTGGTGCTTGTCCAGAAAACCGTTTTGAAAACATTATCTTTTGGGTATAATCGTCTTCAATAGATGCTGGTTCAACCTGCTGTGATTGCATTTGTGAAACATTCTCCCGTGTATCCAACGACTCGTCATGCGAGAAAAAGGCAGTCTTTATTCTATCAATGCTTCTTCGGTTAACCCGATTTTTAGAAACCGACACATGGCGCCCTCTAGGTGGTGACCGTCTACTGGGCATCCGGAATGTCTCCTTTTTAGAGCTTCGTAAAATCTGTAAACTGTACTTGGGAGTGGCCGGCGTATTTTGCTCTTTTGACTTGGGCTTAATTTCCAACTCGGGAAGCAAGCCTTTGTTTTCCGTCGATTCAGTGCCGGGTTCTTGTCGTTTCATCGTGTTTGAATCCATATAGGAAGACAAGGATGTCGACGAAGCATGGTGGACTAATGTGAATCCAGTTCGCACGTCAAATGAAACTGTAGGCTTCAACTCCTTAACAGATGGTTCGCATTCATTGTTTTGGGGCGTTATAAAAAGTTTATTGCTGCTGCTGCTGCTGCTGCTGCTGCTGCTGCCGTTAGTACGTTGGTTGTGGTGGTTGTGGTTGTGGTTGTGGTGGCTTGAAGTTTCCAAAGCTTCAACAGTGTGAACTGGTCTCAAAGACTGGCCCAATAATAATGAGCCATCAACCTCGCCTCCGTTACTAGCCTGTATATTGTTAGAGTATATGCTGGGAGAATAAAAGTACCGTTTATTAGATTCTTCTTCTTTTTCTTCTTGCCCTACACTTGTTTTGGCTGGTGAAGAACCGCGGTAACTCAGGTTGATTGAAAGGCGAGGCTCCTTCTTCAACGTGCCAAAAGAATCAGCACTCTTGTTCTCGTTTATGCCATCATGTTTTGCATTACTACTGATATATGGTGGCGTGGGAGGAGCCATTGCAGATTCGCCATTACAAGTACTACTAGTAACCTTGTCACCAAACCCATTGATAAAACCGTCACCACTTTTAAATTTGTTTTCTTCCATTATTTTGTCATTTAAAAGAGGAGAACTGATTTTAACTTCTTCAGCGGGTTTCAAAACTGGAGTTTTCATATGGCTGGCGACAGACTTTGGTGAGCTAGAGGGAGATGTAAAGGGTGACACTGAGGATGTTTGGTAATGCGATACTAGCGAGTCATCTGACAAAACAGTGGTATTTGAGTCTGTAGAAACGCCCGAGACATTTCTACACGATTTATTGGGATTGAAATTGTCATATGTAGATAAATTCGAAAAATGTTCTTTGGATTTTCGCGGAAGAGGTAAAAGACAATACTTGGAAGAATTTACATTTATTCTTCTCTTGAGGGTATTTTTTCGAGACATACTAGTCTTATTGCTTTCCGAGTCAAACAAGATACTATATATCGGAGTATTCTGGGCCTGTTTAATTTGATTCAGCTTGTCTTGGAGAATGTCTCGTTTGCAAATTAGTCGAGGGTTTTTAATTGCCTTTTGCTTAATCATTTCATTGAGAATAGTTTGAATTTTAGTCAAGTAATGTAAAGCATTAATCTTAGTAATGTTACTGTCACTGGTATGGGTATTATTCAAGTCATGCGAATTTGTGTGGACAATATCTGCATGCTGGTATTCAGAAAGTGCAGACTCAGCATCGTCGCATAGATTTACAAAAAGCTCATTCCAAAGAAGCTCGTCACCAAGATCTTCAGAAAGTTTAATGCAATCTTTAGACAAATGAAAGCATCTTTCTCGTAATCCCGAATATCGACTTCGCAACAGAATCAGTGACTTTGGGTAAATGTTTATTGCTTTATTTTCAAAAAGGTTGAATCTTTCAGGAAGGTATTTAATGGCTATATCAAGTGGACGTAGTTTGGCTTGTATAGCATAAAATCTAAAATAGAAAAAAAAAAATAATAATTATATTATTATTATTATTATCATCATTATAGTTAGTTTGAGGTTTTGTTTTGTCTTATTGTGTATGTTTGTTTGTTTGTTTATTTGTTTATATTTTTTTTAATATTATTTTGAAATTAAGCCGCATTCACTTAAAAAAAAAATTCAAAATCAAATTAAAATGTTACCATTCAAACAACTTTATTTAACTTACCTTGTGACAACAGATTTTTGTAAATCATTAAGATATGGTAAAGTGCGGCCGCCAGTATTAGGACTGTCTAAAACTGCTTGCAATAAGGTGTCCATTTCGGCCATCTTTTGTTTTGGGTCCAAAGAAAAAACACTACTCGAGAGTGATCGAGCATTAGAGCTAAGAGCTAAAAGCCCTGTTGAAACAAAACCTGCTTGGATATCCGTTAATTCATTTTCAAGAAGTGTAGTTTCGTGTTCCAAGTCGCGTGTAATGGTATTGTAAAGCTCGTTCCATTCGGCAGAAATGTCGAGTCGTTTTAGTAAATTTTGAGAGAGAATGTATAATCTTTTCAGTTCCGGAATAGCGTCTCCAATCTTGTCAGCCACCGCTAGAAATCGATTTTGCAAGCTGACTATGGCATATGAGGGTTTCTTTTGACGCGTTTGATGTAGTTTTATTTGCTGGGAATTTGCATCTGTGCCGGCATCCTTGTTAAAACTAAGTTTTGATTTCTCAGATTCCAAAACAGACATGTATAAAATCATTTCACTGTTGCACTGTTCAATAATCTGGTGGGTCATTACAAGTTGTTGTCTTTTAGCGTAAACTACTTCAATGTTGTCACAAAAATAAGCATCTTCAAGTAACATCTTGCTTTTTTGGAAAAACAGTGAAATGACATCCATGTTTTTTTCTATTTTCGGGATAGGATTAGTGGTTAGATTACTGTAGCTGTATAGCTGAGTGAAATTGTATGCATTTGCTGAATCGTCTTGTGAATCGCGAAGAATCAAAAGTATTCGCTCAATTAAGGGTTTATCTTGGTGTATATTGATCTCGTCGTCAAGGTCGTTAGGTTTAACAGCGGGGGTATCCTGCTGGATTTCATTATCAGTTGATTTTGCCATGTCGAGGGGAGTTTTTGAATGTAAATTACTGGGTGAAATTGTTATGTCTGACGGGTGATTTAGGTTAGAATGCAGTTGGGTTTTTGGTTTAACCGTGGAAGATACTGGGTTATGGCTCGTGCTCCACGACTTTTTATGATTTAAAGGCTTTTGTAGTTTAGGAGAGGAAGGAGCTGATAGAGAAGAAAAATGGGGAGAAAATGGAGTGGAGGGGCGTTTGGAAGAAACTGTGGAGGAAGAAGAAGAAGAAGAAGAAGAAGAAGAAGACGCGGGTGATGAGGAAGAAGAAAGATGAGAAGAAGGAGAAAAAAGATGATAATTTTCAAATAGTCTTCTCATTTTCGAAAAGCAGAAACGATCTGGCGTTTATTCATGTAAGCAGAATATGGAAATCTGAAGAAAGAAGAAGGTATATCATGGAAAGGTGTTGGTATACACGAGAAAAAAAAAAATACAAAAGAAAGAAAGAAAAAATGAGAAAGAAATATTTTATTTATTTATTTATTTATTTATTTTTTTAATACTTATGCAACTTGGATGTACAGGTGTTGTTGTAACATCCGTATGTTATATTAATATGTTGCAAATAGTAGAAATTCCGTGTTTACTTTTGGTCTCAAAAGAGATAATTTTATAACGACAATAAAGATTTTTCTACTAAACAATGAATGCAACAATATATAAATATATATATTTGATAAATTGTACTTGAAAAGTATATATATATATATATATATATATATATATATATATATCTATGAGCTCAATGAGCAAAAAAATTCTGGTGTTTTTTTATAGATTGGAAAACATGAAGCTTTGACAGTTTTGCCACTGCGTTTACAGTCATATCATTCCCTCAACAATCTTTTTTTTTTTTTTTTTTTATGGTTTAAATAATACCAATCGAATTCACATAAATTATGTATATCAATGCGATTTGTTCTCATAAAGTTAATTTTTGAATTAAGCATATTTTTTTTTTTTTTTTTTTTTTTTTTTTTTTTTTTTTTTTTTTTTTTTTTTCTGTGCAACATATAAAAAACTATGTTACCTAGAACTTGAAGCTTGTTGCCAGCTTCGATAAGGTCCAAATTCATTATTGCCGTTGATATTTGGTCCTTTTCACTGGTATCATACACCTGACAGAAAACCCTGACAAAAATTTATCGGGGATCACCGTTATGTAAGCGTCCAAACCAGAAAAAAAAAAAAAAAACTATCACGTGAACAAGCTAAAACTTGTTACACTGTTGCAAAAAAAAAATATTTTTGTTACAAAAAAATTAAATGTAACTATTATTATTATTACTATATTTCTAAGCATTGGTGTTTTTATAAGTCAGCAACTAACTTGGATAATGTTGAGATTTTTCATCACCACCTTCTCATTTTTTGAATGTGGTTTTGTATTTCAATAACTTTTATTCAATTACTTCACAAGATACCCCTAAAAAAAAAAAAAAAAAAAAAAAAAAAAATTAAATAAATAAAATAGATAAGAAGAAGAAATTAAAGAAAAAAAAATTTTTTTTTTTTTCTTTTATTCTTTTTCTTTATTATTTCTTATTTTTTTTTAAAAAAAAAGTTTATATATTATAATATCAAAATAATTCACTATGGCACGTCCAGAAGAAAACGATAACTATGATGATAGTGATGGAGAAGTTCAGGATTTCTCATCAAAGAACAGCAAAAAGAGATCATACGAAGATGAAGAAGAACCTGAAATCGCCAATGATGTAGATGATATGGGAGAAGAAGAACCACAACAAGAGGAAGAAGAGGAGGATGAAGAAGAAGAAGAAGAAGAAGAAGAAGAAGAAGAAGAAGAGGAAGAAGAGGAGGATGTGGGACGTGTATGTCAATTAACGTGTATAGATATTTTTCGTTTAAAAACATATTAACATTAATTTGCTATTTAGGGAAGAAGAAAACGACCAAGAAGAGAAGCACGAAACCAATTCTTGGATGTTGAAGCTGAGGTTGACGAAGATGAAGAAGATTACGAAGAAGATGAAGAGGGATTATTACGAGAAGGTATGTCTATACTGATCTATATTTATATATATATTTAGTAAAAAGCTTTGATTTATGTGATACTAACAAAACAAAACAAAAAAAAAAAAAATTTTTTTTTTTTTTTTTTAACAGATGGGTTCATTCAAGAGGATGATCACGCCGATGATGACGAAGTTTCGGCCGTTGACGAACGATTACACCGCGAAGTCGATAGACGAAGAGAGGCTATTGTGGAGGAAGATGCCGAAAAGCTTGCATCTGAATATAGAGAAAAATATGGTCGCTCGACTGCATCAAAATACCATGGGGACACCGGAAATGTGCCTCAGAGATTACTTTTACCCTCAGTTCAAGATCCTAATATCTGGGGCATTCGATGTAAACCCGGAAAAGAAAAAGAACTTGTTCGTTTGATTTTGAAAAAGAAGATGAATTTACAAAACACCAATACGCCCCTCGAAATATTTTCGGCCTTTCAACGTGATGGATTTATGGGATACATTTATATCGAAGCTAGAAAAGTCACGGCTGTAGATCACGCTTTAAAAGGTTTTACCAATGTGTACGGATCCACCAAAATTCTTGTTCCTATTAAGGAATATACAGATCTTTTACGTGTCAACAAGTCTAAGGAACAAGAGTTGACACCCGGAACTTATGTTCGTATCAAACGAGGAAAGTATCAAGGTGATTTGGCTATTGTTGAAAACTTGAGTGAGAATGGCTTGGAAGCTCGACTTAAGATTGTCCCCCGTTTAGATTACGGGAAATCTGCAGCACTAAATGCCGGCAAGAAACGACCCAATGCCAATTCTGCGAAAAATCGCCCGCCACCACGTCTTTTTTCGGAACTCGACGCTGTTCAAAATGACCCTGGCAACTTTTCGAAACGCGGCCTTAAATCATTTGTTTATCATAACGAAACTTACGAAGATGGGTTTTTGATCAAGGACTATAAATTATCATATTTATCTACTGAAAATATTATGCCTACACTTGAAGAACTACAAAGATTCAATGGTGCCAGCGATGAAGGTATCGATCTGACGTCTTTATCACAAGCATTAAAGAAAGGCCGAAGTAACGTTTCGTTTCAAAATGGTGACCATGTGGAAGTTTTTTCTGGTGAGCAAGCAGGTGTTCAAGGTCGGGTTGTTTCAATACAAGGTGACATCGTTACTATGACAGCCACATCTGGTCCATTACGGGGTCAATCATTTGAAGCGCCATCAAGTAATCTTCGAAAGAAATTTCAAATCGGTGAGCACGTGCGAGTGGCGTCTGGTAACTATGCTGGAGAAGTTGGCATGGTTGTCAATATTAACAAGGACAATGTAACGATTATTAGCGATGCCTCACGAAAAGAAATAACAGTATTTTCTCGTGATGTTCAAGATGCATCTGATATTGGAGGAGATTCAGGCACACATGAGGCTTTTGAGTTGCTGAATTTGGTTCAACTTAATTCACAGTCTGTTGGATGCATTCTTCGAATTGATAGGGAGTCATTACGAGTTTTGACTCAAGAGGGAACAGTGAAAAACGTTCCAATATCATCTATTGTAATGAAGGTTGTTAACAAGAGATCATTTGCAACCGATCGCGATGGACACGAAATCCGAGTTGGCGACACTGTCAAAGAAATGTATGGCGAAGGACGACAAGGTGTTATTTTACATATTCACCGAAGATATTTGTTTTTACAAGATCGGAACTCTACTGAGAACCTGGGTGTTTTCGTTACGTCTATTAATAGTGTTACCACTGTTGCAGTGAAGGGCGTTCGTTCAGATAGCAACAAAGCACCAGAGTTTGGTCGTGATGGGAACCACATGATGAATCCACCTTTGAATCGTGGCGGGCCAGGGGGTAGAAGAAATGGGCCACCAGTACCAATTAAGCAAGGTGGACGTGACAGGATCATTGGACAGCCCGTTACTATTGGAGCAGGGTCGTTATACAAGGGATTCAAGGGTATTGTTAAAGACACTACGGAAGATACCGCTCGTGTGGAGCTTCATGCTAAAAGTAAGGTCGTTACTGTCAAGAAAAGTTCGTTATTTTTCACGGATCCTCATGGGAAGACTATTTCATACACAGAGTTTGTCGTTCCCAGGAAATTGTTGCATCTTGCCCAACCTTCTTCTCGGGGTGATAACAATAACTATAATAATGGACCTGGGGGCCGATATGGTGGCCGTACACCTGGCTGGGCAGATGGGGGACGAACGCCAGCCGCATATGGGGGACGGACGCCAGGTTATAGGGGCAATGGAGGTATGACGCCTAACTGGAGTGGAAGCAAAACGCCAGCATATGGAGGTAATGGTGGATTCAAAACGCCGGCACATGGAGAAAGCGGACAGTTTTCGACATGGGGGGGCAGCGGAGGCGATGGAGGCCGAACGCCGGCATGGAATGCTGGAGCACGCACACCAGCGTACGGATCTAGTGGGCGAAGTTCTACGTGGGACGCTGGAGCACGTACACCAGCAGCATCCGGAAGAATGTCTACGTGGGATGCGAGTTCATCGAGTAGTACAGATTATCCCAGTGACCGCTCACGCTTATGGAATGACATTAAAACGCCCGGAGGTAATGATATGACAGCACCCACGCCTGGAGCGTCTGCTGCCACGCCGAGTTTCCCAGAAACACCAGGTGCGTTTAGTGCACCTACGCCGGGGGTATTCCAGAATGATTTTGATTCAGCCCCTACACCAGGGGTGTATGATGCAAAAACGCCGGGAGCCGCACCTACGCCAGCTGCTTGGAGTTCTACACATGAAGCTGAGACACCACGGTATGAGCCGGGAACACCTTAAAAAAAGAACAAAAAAAAAAAAATTAAGCAAAGAAAAAAAAAAAAAAAAAGGAATAATTTATTATAAATTAAATTGATATTTAAATTTAAATTGAATAAATGAATAAATAAGTAAATAAGTAAATAAATAAAATATATAAAAAAAATTTGTTTAATAAGGGAAGATTGTTGAGATTAATCACTTTTCAAAGAAAGCTTAATGTTTTCACGTGACTATATTTAGTATAGTAAATTGAGGACCGGAGGGTATATTGAAATACGAGTAAAAAAAAAGATATATTTTTGTAACAAAAACAACTAGTTGTAACAAAACATGTTATTACAACAACACAAGTGGCTAAAAATAGAAAAACGTAATTTAATATATAATAATAAAAATTACGTAATTAATTTATTATTATAATTATTATTATAATTTATTATTATTATTATTATTATTATTATTATTATTATTACTATAATACGTTTACATTTCGAAAATTCCCTCCTCTTTTCTTTTTTTCCCCTTTTTTTTTTTTTTCTCCCCTTCCCACTTCCACCTCCACCACTTTCTCGTCCTCCTCCCCTTACATCTCACATCAGAGTGCCACCATATTATCATCACCAATTGTTTTTTTTTTTTTTTTTTAAAAAATATTTATTTATTTATTTATTTCATATTATCATTTATTTGTTTGATCTTTGAGTTATTCGTCCATTGTTTCTCAGCTCCTTCTCCCCTTGTATCATTTTCTTGGAGCAGGTCATACTTACTCTCTTCTATATATAGATAGATTGATATATATATATATATATATATATATATATATCATATATAAAAACACTACTTATCTTTAGATTTTACATATATCGCCATTGTCTTATCTCATTTTATTTTACTGCTAAATTAATCATTTATCTAGTTTACAATGAACGCTGAGTAGTAAGTATCTTGTTGTTTTATTTTATTTTATTTTATTTTATTTTATTTTATTTTTTTATTGCTTCTTCTTTTCATTCTCCTTCTCTCACTGTGATGTGCTGGCATGTTTGTTTTATGTTGTTGCTCATGTCACTATCTTCTTGTCAGTACAGATGCTGCCTCTCTTCTATATACTTGACGATCTCTATATATATATCTCCGATAACACAACTACTCTAGTCGACAATAATCTATCTTCAATTCATATAT
>JAKTYK010000237.1:0-11180 GCA_030578655.1 Magnusiomyces starmeri
TTTTTTTTTTTTTTTTTTTTTTTTTTTTTTTTTTTTTTTTTTTTTTTTTAGTTACGTTTGTTTACGTGAAGCATTCCAAATATTTTTTTGAGACAAGGAGGAAGAAAAAAAAAATAAAATAAATAATAAAGAGTTTTATTAAATGTCAGTTTAACTTTTTCATTTATTATATTTTAAAGTTAAAGACATGTTTATTTGATCAGAAAAAAAAAATAATATTAAAATAACAGAGAAGATGTGTATAACTCAAAAAAATAACTTTTTTTTTTTTTTGTCATAGTATTCAAATTGTACGGTAATTGAACCATAATGTGGGTTTATTTTTAATTTTTTAAATTTTTTTTTTAAGATTCTACTTACTGTGTTGACAAGTTATGAGAGAAAATAAACAACTGAAGAGCATGTGGATGTCAAATAGTTTCAAAAAGCAGGAACAAATTTTTTTTTATTCATTTCTTTTATTTAATATAATTTAATTTTTTTTGTCCCTTCCAACTTTGAATTTATTTTTAGACATCTTTTACTAATGAGCCATGGAGATCAATATCAACAAACAGTAATGAAATCCAGGCCCGAGTACGACAATATCTACCTTTAATTCTTCTCCGTTCTATACACATATGTATTCAGATGCAGGTCAATATCAGCGGTCTTAGAGGGCAAGAAAAAAATAATATTAATTGGTAAAAGACGTCTTTACGTCGAGAGTAATTGGATCTATTGTGGACAGTCACAAAGTATAATTTCTGGAGATAAAGTGCACGAGATTCAGTGTATTAAGGTAAACATTTATGCGAACCTAATAATAATTATCATTTGTACTACACGAAAACAACCAAAAAAAAAAAAAAAAAAAAAACTTTTTTTTTTCTATTGCTTCTGCAAAATAGTGGTTGTATAAATAGGTCGAGAGTAATTGAAACGTTTGAATATTCATTTATTTATTTATTGTCCATCGTAATGCACAATACCGAGTTCAAGACATTATAATAATAATAATAATAATAATGATAATAGTAATAATGAAACTTTTTTTTCTCTCTATTTTTACAGATATATATATATATAGATACGTATTGGGTATATATACTCGAGAATCTGGCCCACTTTTTGCCATGAATATCAGACACTTTTTTTTTTTTTTTTTTTTTGCTCACTCCACTCTTAGCCTTTCTAATTAGCTAAGAGTATCCACAGTCCATAAAAGGTATATATACATCTAACAAAGTAAACAAGCAGGAACATAGTGATACTTGGACTATATTTTTTATTTTTTAATTCTTTTTTTTTTACTTGGAATGTGGGAGTTAAACTTGAAACCTATTTCTATATATTTACCTATTTTTAAAGATACCATGTAACCAAAAAAAAAAAAAAAAAAAACAACGAGAACCAGCTCGAAAAGACCACGGCATACTCCAAAAGTTGACTACTAAAGTACGACTACAACAAAAATAAGCCACTGGAAGGTCAGGTTTATAATTACTACGAAAAAATGTTATACCAATATTTCACATATTGTAAAAATTTAATCTTAATTTTTTTTTTAATTTTTTTTTTTAGTTTTTTTTATTCTTTGTATAAATAATATCAACCGAGCAATGTCTTAACAGTGGCTTTGTTCATAAAAAAAAAAAAAGATAATAATAACATAATAAAAATAATATATATGTATATATTGTTTCCTTCCCATTATTCAAAAATTCAATTAACGCAAGTATTCACGCATCAAGCCGCTCAACTTTGTAGTACCTTGCTCCAAAGCCTCCTTGAGAGCACTCATATCCTCATTAACAACCCCGCGAACACGGCCAGCAATATTTTGGGCCATGCGCTCAAAGTTAACGTCACCCGAATTGGTTTGGGATTGGGCATCCTCTTCCTCACCAAAGTAGCTGGAAGACGAGATGGATGTGGCGCCGTTGAATTCAGACAATCTTGCGCGGGCAGTGTTTAAAGCAACATCGTCTTGCTCTTTAGAGCGGAACATTTCGTCCGAGGAAATGGATTTCTTGTCACCAAACTTGGCAACAACAGAGCCGTCTGATACTGGAACAGGCGTGGAGCGGCGTGTCGACGAAGCAGTGCTCGAGGAAGCATTTGTGGTGGAGTTTGATGGAAGTGCCACTTGACCAAAACCAAGCTTGATGGGCTTCTTGACTTCTTCTTTGCTGTCACTAGTGGCCGTAGGAGTGGTGGTGAAGCCAGATGATGCAAGAGAGGAGCTAGAGGAAGAGGAGGTGGATTTGTAGGCAGGTTTAGCTGTGGAGAGTTTGGTTACGCTGACATTGGAACTTGTACTTGGGATAGAAGAAGGATCATTGGGGTTGTAACCAAGCTTGAGAATGGTTTCTTCTTCCTTTTTGGCTTCACGCTCAGCAGCCTCAAAGTCGATATCGCTTGTAGCCACTTTCTTTGCCACGACTTTCTTGGATCCTGCAGAAGATCTGGAAGAGAGGATAGATGAGCCGGTCTTTCTGGAGTTGAGGATTGATTGTTTGGGCTTATTTAAAACACGGGTAGCCTGTGTGGGTGTACTATTTGCTGGTTTAGTGGGTAGTGATGATGAAGAGGTATTGGTGGATTTAGTGCTATTAGAAGAGTTGGTATCTGTTAGAGGAGACCCGGTACGGGATATCGGTGTTTGAGAGCGAGAAACAGGAGGTGTGGGTTTCTTCTTTTCCCAGCTCGAAAAGAAATCGTCGGTGGAATCATTGGCAGGGGTATTTGTTCCGGAGGACGAACTTTCCTGGCTATCAGCGGCAGAGATGGTGTCAAAGGAAAGAGCCTTTTCTGCAGGATACTGGGCACTGTCCATGGCAATACGGCGCTGGAGCTCCTCTTTGTACTTTTTCGCGGTGGTCGAGGTATACTTTGCGTTGGCGTTTGCGCCCGGTGTCAAATATAGGGAGCCACCATTTTTGGAAAAGAAAACACGGGCAGCTTGGTTACCGCCAACACGCATGGTGCGGAGCTTTGAGATGGACCAGTCATCGAGAGCAATGGAGCGGACAAAGGATATGTGGACGCCCAAATTGCGATGGACGGAAGAACAGCCGTAGCAGATGAGGATACCGAAGGTTGTTGAAGCCCAGGTAGGGTTCGAGGTGCCGCAGTCAAAGCATTTTTTGTTGGCAGCTACGGAGGAGTACTTTTGAAAAAAGGGGGCGACCTCCTCCTTAGAGAAGATGATTTCTTCTTCGGCCATTTTTTGATGAGTGTAGTAGGAGGCTGGGAGACTGGGTACAAGCGACTTAAACAGAAAACCAGGTGGCTTCAGGGTTTTTTTATTATTATTATTATTATTATTATGGTAAAGGAAATGAATAATAAACACAGCGTGGCCAAAAATAATGTGAGGAAGGGGAAAAAGAGAGAGAGAGAAGGAGGAGTGGTTAAGAAAAGAAAATCGAGGTTAGGGTTGACACATTAGGGGTTAGGTTTAATAGTACCATAAGCAATGACTAATATATCACGTGTTAAAATTTCACTTTTTTTTTTTTTTTTTTTTTTTTTTTGACCAACCCCCAACCCCCCCCTCTCTCTCAAACATATATATAAATATATATATCTGTTCATCCTTTGTATAAATATCATAGTTAAAGATCTTTCTTAAATTCTTTTATTTTATTTTATTTTTTTCTCTGTTGAAAAACCAAAAATGTATATTTCAAACGCTTTTAAGCGTACAAATCACGTTGTTCTTGGTCTGCGTTCTTGTTCTCGACAGATCCTAGAGCCATCGTCAGCTCGGTCTTTACACTTAAGTGTCCCGAGCCGCAGATGGATCAACAACATTAACACTCATCCCCACCACCCGCGTTCTATTCAAAGCATTAAACTGACACAACATGTAGGAGGCATACGAGTGCGGACATTTAGCTCGTCGCAAACACACAAAAGTCAATCCCAGTCATCATCGTCGTCGGGGGTTTTGAATACGTTATCGCGGGCCGTGTCTTTTTCGTTTTATGCGGGCATCATCATTGGCGGAGTAGGCGTTCTAGTATGTATATTTTTTTCGATTACAATTACGATTACGATTGCGATAAATACATATATATTAACGGTAAACTTATTTATTTATTATTTTTTTAGGGAATTGTCGGATATTTATTTGTTTCCGAAGTCTTGTTACCAAGTTCGGACGTTGCACTTTACAATAAAACATTTTCAATCATTGAAAAGGATCCTTCTTGTAAGGAGCTTCTTGGAGACAGAATCAAGGCACACGGTGAAGAATCCGGAAATAAATGGTCTCGTAGTAGACCAATTGCGTAAGTGAATATTGAATTGTATTAAAAAAAAAAAAATAACAGCTAGCTAACTATATGTATATATATATATATATATATATATATATATATTTCCTTGAATCGTAAATCAGATCTCAAAGAAAATACGATGGTTATGACCGAGAACATATGTGGATGCAATTCCATGTCGAGGGCGAAAAGAACGTTGGCCTGGTGAGATTGGAAATGGTCCGAGATCCACATGGATCCAATTCATTTGACTACAGATACTTGGTGCTGGAAGTACCAAACCACCCTAGAGTATATCTAATTGACAAAACACCTCAACCTGCTAAACGTACAGCTAGCGGACTATTCTGGGGAATTAAATGGGGGCCCAAGAAAGATAAAGAGTAAGATGTAAGAGAGGATAAGATAAAAAATTTTTTTTATTCATATATATAAGAGAAAGACAACAAAAAACAATAAAAAAAAAAGAAAGAGAGAAAAACACCGATTAAACGACCATTTACTATGTTTTATGGATATATATATATATATATTTATGAAAATCATCTAGATTTATGAAGCAAAAAACAGAAAAAAAAAAAAAGAAAAAAAATAAAGGGGTGGTATTACAATTTGATATTATTAACATTATGATGATGACGGGTTGCAAGCATTTTTTTATTATTGTTATTGATATTGTTATTTTAAAGATATTTTATCCATTTATATTAATAATAATAGTGTTTACAGATCCGCACGAGTAAAGTCGGCAACGTTATATGGTTCCTTATTTAAAAGAACCTTTTGGCCTGAAAAAGGTTCGCAATCTCTTCTCTTGCCGTTCTCTGGGCCGGGTGTGATGGTTTCACCGTTTTGAAGCTTTGTCAAAAGAGTCTTTGTTCCTTCAGGGGTAAGATCTTCGTAGTAGTCGTCGTTGATGGCAATCATGGGGGCATTGACACAAGCACCGAGACATTCGACCTCGGAGAGAGTGAAAAGACCGTCCTTGGTGGTTTCACCGGGGTGTATGCCGAGGTGTTCTTCGACAGCATGCATGATGTTATCGGAGCCACAGAGCTGGCATGGGGTGGTGGTGCAAACTTGGAGATGGTACTTGCCCATGGGGTTACGGTTGTACATGGTGTAGAAGGTAGCGACCTCGTAAACACGCATTGGAGGCATTTCGAGGAGCTTAGCAACGTAGTTCATGACGGAGATGGAGGTGAAGCCGAGCTGGCGCTGGCCCAAGTCGAGTAAGGGCATGACGGCACCTTTCTTGTAGTTAGAGGGGTACTTGGCGATGATTTCACGAGCGCGCTCTTGGTTTTCAGGAGTGAACTCGAAGGGGATGGAGGGGTTGTTTTGGGGTGTGTTTCTGTGGACAGCAATGATGTGTGAGCTTCTGGTGGAGGCTTGCTTTAGTATTTGTGAGGATGCAACAGATGCTTGGAATCTAAGGGCGGGGCGGGCCAGTCTTGTGATGAAGAAAGTCATTGTGGAGGTTTGTATATAAAGATATGGAGATTAGACGCTTAACAAATGAGATTTCGAATGATGATGATATTTGTAGAGATATATATATATATATAAAAAAAAAAAAAGGAAGAAAAAAAAAAAAAAAAAAAAAAAAAAAAAAAAGCCCCACGTTTTTTTTTTTTTTTTTTTTTTTTTTTTTTTTTTTGTGACATTTGTAATTGCTTTTCGCTTGGTTGTGTGTGGAGGATTGTGCGTTTTGTTTTCCAAGGCTTGTGATTGGCCTACTGGAAATGAGATACTTGTGGTCACATGAGACGGCAAACCCTAACCACGCTGACGTAAGAACGCGCTTCAACATACGGCTGTAGCGTTCTTTTTTCGCGCGTAAGAAATTTAACAATAAAAATTTTCGCCACGCGATTCCACGCGACGTGTCGTTATTTTCTTATCCAACCAACCAACCAACCAACCAACCAACCAACCAACCACCAGAAATTATAAGAAAAAAAAAAGAAAAAAAAAACTCCGAAAGAACTTGCCTCTATCTGACCTTCAAACGAACTGAAAAAACCAAACTACTCTGTTCAACTCTAAACCACCCACTGTTATCCTCCATAATGAGACGCCAAAGTGCTCCTAGCCAGCGCTCGCAGACCCTTCCTGCAACTCTCCCAGACACCCAACATGTAGCAAAAAAGCTTAAGCCAGACCCCTTGGCCATTCTGACACAGCCCTTTCGAATTCCTCGTCCCTCAACACCTGCAGCTACCTCCCGCCGCGGCACGGCTCCGCGACGCTCGCGCACCGTTGTCAACTATCGCGAGGACTTTGACGGCACTGCTAGCGTCGATGATATTTACACCTCCGACGAAACTGTACACAGAGACCCCAGCAAATGTCGACTGGGTGTTCGCAGCAGAGTCATTTTCAGCCGAAGTTGCACACCTACCGGCGAACAAACTAGCACGGTTACCGTGGAAGATGTATCCAAACCGTCGCTGTCGCTGAAATCAAAATTCACCATCCCCATAAAGGAGTTCGACATGACTAATAGACCCCACCCGCCGTCCTTGGGCACAAGGCCTCAAGCAACGTTTATACCCCGACCCCTTCATGACCCTGCCGGCGAGTTTGCCATAGTTTTATACGATCCAACAATAGACGAAGATATAGACGAAGACGAACAGGAACAAGAAGATGATGAGAAGGAAAGAGAAAAGAGAGCACAAGCCAGAGAAAAAGAAAAAGAAATAGAAAGAGAAAAAGAACAGGAGAAACAGAAGGAGATGGAACAAACAGAGTCATCTTCATCTACCTCTGCACATACTCCACCTCCAGATAACGAAGTAACTGCTTTAATACCTTCCCCTCCCTCATCTAACCCCATAAAACATCGTATCGCATACAGAAATAACAACAAATCTCTCGCCGAAATCTTAGGCATAGATAACAACAAATCCAAAAAGAAGAAATACCCCAACGTGCCTGTAGTTATAGATCCCAAGTTAGGCAAAATTCTCCGGCCGCATCAGATCGAAGGTGTCAAGTTCCTGTATCGTTGCTGTACAGGCAGGGTTGTCCCCAAGGCCTACGGATGTATCATGGCTGATGAAATGGGTCTTGGTAAGACTTTGCAGTGCATTGCTCTTCTATGGACTCTTTTGAAACAGTCTCCCCAGGGGTCCCAAAAAGCGACCATTCAAAAATGCGTGATTGCATGCCCGTCATCTCTTGTCCGCAACTGGGCTAACGAGCTGGATAAATGGCTGGGAAAGGGAACTCTTACACCGCTGGCCATAGACGGTGGCAAGAGTGGCAAAGCCTCTGGGCCGGGGAAATCTTCCTCCTCTTCTTCTTCCACAGGAAATAACGGGGCTGTGGCCTCCGCCATTCGTCAGTGGGCACAAGCTACAGGCCGCCAGATAGTGCGACCAGTGCTGATTATCTCCTACGAAACTCTCCGTCGCAATGTCGACGAGCTGAAAAATACCAAGGTAGGGCTGCTGTTATGTGACGAAGGCCACCGCCTGAAGAATAGTGACTCACTGACTTTCACTGCTCTGGATTCACTCAACTGCAAACGCAGAGTCATCTTGTCCGGCACTCCAATTCAAAACGATCTGTCGGAGTACTTTTCTCTACTCAACTTCTCCAACCCGGGGCTGCTTGGGTCACGGGCCGAGTTCCGCAAAAACTACGAGCTGGACATTCTCCGTGGCCGAGACGCTGATGCCACAGATGAACAGGTGGCTCTTGGCGAGAAAAAGTTACAGGAAATGTCCGCCATAGTCGGGCCGCTGATCATCCGGCGCACAAACGACATTCTGTCCAAATATCTGCCCGTCAAATACGAGCATGTTGTTTTCTGCAACCTTTCACCGCTGCAACACCAGCTTTACAACCACTTTATTTCGTCACCTGAGATCAAGCGGCTGCTGCGGGGGGCTGGCTCACAGCCTCTTAAGGCCATCGGCCTGCTGCGAAAGCTGTGCACACACCCTGACTTACTAGACCTTCCTGCCGAAATCGAGGGCTGCGAAAATGTTTTGCCCGAGGATTTTGTGCCCAAGGACATGCGCGGCAGAGACAAGGAGGTTAAGACGTGGTACTCGGGCAAGCTGACCGTTTTGGAGCGCATGCTTGCACGCATCCGACAGGACACAAACGACAAAATTGTGCTGATATCCAACTTCACACAGACTTTGGACATTATAGAGCGGATGTGCCGGTATCGACGGTACGGATGCTTACGTTTGGATGGCACGCTCTCTATCAACAAGCGCCAAAAGCTAGTGGATCGGTTCAACGACCCGGAAAACACCGACGACTTTGTGTTTCTGCTTTCGTCCAAGGCTGGCGGTTGCGGTATCAATCTCATTGGCGCCAACCGCCTGATCCTACTGGATCCGGACTGGAACCCGGCCGCCGACCAGCAGGCTCTGGCGCGCGTGTGGCGGGATGGCCAGAAGAAGGACTGCTTTGTGTACCGGTTCATTGCCACGGGCACCATTGAGGAAAAGATCTACCAGCGCCAGTCGATGAAACAGAGTCTGTCGTCGTGCGTTGTGGACGAGAAGGAGGACGTGGACCGTCTCTTTTCAATCGATAATCTGCGGCAGCTGTTCACGTTCCAGCCCAACACTCTATGCGACACACATGACACGTTCAAGTGCCGCAGGTGCAAGGACGGCAAGCAGTACGTCCGGGCGCCGGCGCTGCTGTATGGCGACGCAAACACATGGAACCATTTTACCAACCCGTGTCTGGAGAAGATTCAAGATTTGCTTCTGCGCCAGGAGTGCGGCAACGATATAGTCAGCTTTGTGTTTCAATATATATCGCATTAGATACATACATATATAATATATACATATATAGAATACAAGTAATATAGAAATAGTACTGTCTCTTTTCTATGCCCAAACGTGTCATGTTCCGCCCGATATGTAAAAAAACCGCCTTGCTCCGATTTCTAACTGAGTTTCCAGCGGGTTCCAGCGCGTGGGGATATATCACGGTTTTGATTACGTCATGATTTTTTTTTTTTTTTCTCAAAATATTTGGATTTGGGTCAAAATAGCTATAAATATTTGACACATTCCCTTATATATATATATATATATATATATATATTTTTTTTTTTTTATAACTTATTTTCTTACTATTTATTGCTAAAATATTCCTTCATCTTTTAGGTGTATCATAAGACATCCATCCATTCATCTATTCATTCGAGCTATTTTTTTTTCATTTCTATTTCATTTCTATTTTCATCATCAAATAAACCTACATATCGCATTCAATGTCATTTCCTGGTGGAGGATATAGAACCTACGGCGGCCAGGATCCCAATCAAGGCTACAGCCAAGGCTACAACCAAGGTGGTGGAGGAGGAGGAGGCTATAATCAGGGCGCAGGATATGGGCCAGGACCTGGAGCAGGATACGGGCCGGGACCCGGAGCAGGGTACGGGCCGGTACCAGGGCCGGGGTATGGGCCCGGGCCAGGGTACGGACCTGGAGGAGGATACGACGCGAGTAGTAGTGGTGGATACGGGCAAGGCGGCTATGGGCCAGGCGGATACGACCAGGGTGGTTACAACCAGGGCGGCTACGGGCAAGGCGGATACGACCAGGGGGGCTATAACCAAGGTGGCTACAACCAAGGTGGCTACAGCCAGGGTGGCGGCTACGATGCAAGCGGAGGCTACGGGCCGCGAGGAGACGGGGGAGCCGGAGGAGGATATAACGGCTACAGCGGCTACAACAACAATGGCGGACCTCGCAACGGGGGCTGGTCGGGATACCAGGAGGGAGGATACGACGATCCCAGCTACGGAGGAAGTCACCCCACGCAAGACATGCAGTTCCAGGGCCCGCCACAAGGGTCATTGTCCTTTGGCGTGAGCGGGTACCCCGACTACCAATACTCGCAGTGCAACGGGCGCCGGAAAGCGTTACTGATCGGTATCAACTACATTGGCCAAAAGGCCGAGCTCAAGGGCTGCATCAACGATGTCCACAACGTGCGACGGTTTTTGACGGAGCTGTACGGCTACCGGGACGAGGACATGGTTATTCTCACCGACGACCAAAGAAACCCCAAATCCATCCCCACAAAGGAAAACATTCTCAGAGCATGCCAGTGGCTAACCAGTGACGCCCGGCCCAACGACTCGCTCTTTTTCCACTACTCTGGCCACGGTGGCCAGGTGGAGGATTTGGATGGCGATGAGGATGACGGATACGACGAGTGCATATACCCCGTCGACTTTCAAACAAACGGCTACATTGTTGATGACGTGTTGCACGACATTCTTGTCAAGCCACTACCTGCCGGCGCCCGTCTCACCGCTCTCATGGACTGCTGCCACTCGGCCACGGCCCTGGATTTGCCATACGTGTACTCCACCAAGGGCGTTTTGAAGGAGCCCAGCTTGCTCAAGGACACGGGCAAGAGCATGCTGTCTGCCTTCACCAGCTACTCCTCGGGCGACATTGGCGGCGTTGTCAGCTCCGTCAGCGGTGCCATTTCCCGTATCAGCAAGGGCAACAAGCCCCACGAGAAAACCATCAAGACGAAAACTTCCCCGGCAGACGTCATCATGTTCTCCGGCTGCAAGGACAACCAGACCTCTGCTGATAGTTTTGAGGATGGCGCGGCCACCGGCGCCATGTCTCACGCCTTTATCCAGGTCATGAGAAATAACAGAAACCAGAGCTACCTTTCTTTGCTCAACAACATGCGCGACGTTCTTGCTTCCAAGTACGAACAGAAGCCTCAATTGAGTTGTTCCCATCCTTTGGACTGCAACTTGAAATTTATTATGTAAAATATATATATATATATATATATATATATATATATATATATATTTTGTTTGCTGTTAAAATAACCTATAGGATTTTTATTTTATTTTATTTTATTTTATTTTATTTTATTTTATTTTATTTTATTTTA
>JAKTYK010000238.1:0-11136 GCA_030578655.1 Magnusiomyces starmeri
TTCTTTAAAAAAAAATTTTTTTTCCAAAAAAAAAAAAAAAAAAAAAAAAGCCTCCATTAAATCACCACTACCTTTTATTTAATCATTGATCACACTGGATTCTGATAGCTATAATATAGTAATCCATATACCTATAAAATTGCATAGTATAAGTTCATTTAATCAAAAATGGTCCGTCAAAGTTTCACTGGCATGGTTATTTCCCACGGGAAAATGAACAAGACCGTCAAAGTCCGTGTCCAGCGTTTGAAATTCAACAAGCTCATTAACAAGAATGTCATTCGTTTCACCGATTTTCTTGTCCACGACGAAGCCAACAAGTGTAAGGAAGGTGATCTTGTCCGCATTCAATACGTCCGCCCTCTTTCGGCCAGAAAATCCTTTGCTGCCACCGAGATTCTCAAGAACAAGGGTTTGTCATGGATTAAATACCGAGAAGAGACACCAGCCAAAGTTGCCCGTGAAGAACTTGAGAAGATCACCCAATATAAGCAAGAGCGTGAAAAACAATTGGGACTCGACGGGAAATCAGAGCCTATCTCCCAGCAAATTGACCATCTTCGACAGGCCTTTAACATTCTTAAGCACATCCCCGAAAAAAGCCATACTGAAGAGCAAAAGCGTCTTGTTTCTGAGGTGATGCAAAAGTACATCCCTGATGAACAATACCCCTTTCTTGTAAAGGGACCTCTTTACGAACTGCCGATCGACTCTATCCGCAAGCAGCTTGAAGATCTTGATATTGCCATTGAAAAGGCAAACTTTTCTGGCTTTGCTACCAAACTGTTACAAGAACGACCTGATGTTGCTGATAATATTTTATTTTCTATGGGCAAGCTCGAGCCAAAATCTATTCCCAAGAACATCAAGAAGAATCTTTTGATGAAATATTTTGTCAAGACTTTGAGTGACAACAACAATGTCAACAATAATAAAAGTAACAGCACCAGCGCTGTTAACATTAATGATGCTCAATAGATTATTGACTTATCTTTGATAGAAACACTGCATTATTTTTGTTAGTTCATTTGCTTCCTTTTTTTTATTATTATTATTATTATTATTTTCTTATTTTCTTATCTTGTTTTAATTTGGTTTTTGTATATCTTTATTTTTTTTTTTTTTTCTCTCTCTCTCTCTCCTGTCTTGTCGAGTTGTATATGTGTTGGATTCTTTTGTAAATATATATATGATATAATACAATATAACATATTATAATATATTGTGAATATGAGTATATGAGTATTGTTATTTTATATTTCAAGAATGAAAGGTGGAGAAAAAATTAAAATTTTTCATCACTTTTCTTCCATATTATTTTTTTTAAAAAAAAAAAAATAAATAAATAAAAATAAAAACACAATGTTCTATCATATACGGTTCTTCAAAGTGCCTGCTTGGGTCGCACCGTCAGGATCTTTGAATAAAAAGACATCACCGGAGCTTCATTCGGTGATTACTATCTCAAATGATCTCGGAGAACTCTTTTTTTACGGGCAGGTGGAGCTGCTGGCGCAGGTAGTGTTGTTATCGGGGAAACACGAAAAAGTGATTCATTCACAGACTCTGAAATGGGCTCCGGGAATGAGAGCAATACCGTTTAAGGTGCCTGCGTCAGTGTTCAACTTCAAATCACACCATCCATACCAAAAGCATACCCAGCTCGAAGAAATCCAGGTTCGCGTGTCGGTCCAGTCTCCTGAAACTAGTGTGGACTTTCTTGCAGAGAATACTAGTGAGGACGGAACAGTGCACCCTGTATTTCTTTCCATCTCTAGTCTTCCTATCCCGGTGTCTCTGAAACTGACTACAGCTGCATTGTCTCAAGAAAGAATAGCAAGCCGTAAGGTGCCCGTAGACCCGCCGTCTAAATACCCATCCTTGACGATTTTTGAAGAAGCACAGGAAAGCATTGCACGTCATCTTTGGGATGCTGGAATAGCTACAGTTGACATTTTTTACGAGAAAACCAAGGCGGGTGGCCTGTTGCCGCAGCTGGAAAGAAGGCTTGCTAACTACCCGCCAAAATCCATTCTGGAACTCGGGTCCGGGTGCGGATACGTTGGTTTATCGCTTTCCAAGGTGTTTAGTGACGCACAAGTACTTTTGACCGATCTGGTAGAAGCAAAATCGATCTGCGAAAAAAACATTTCACAAAACACAAACTCCTCAGGTGGTACACAAAACGTTGCGTTCCAAGTTTTCGATTGGGAAGAGACTGAGAAGAGCAAGACACCATTGAGAGATGCCCAAGACCGGTCGTGGGATCTTGTTGTGGTCACAGACTGCACGTACAACCCCGCGTATTACGACGCTCTGCTGACTACCATTGGCCGTGTTATGGGTCCTGGATCAGTGCTTTTGTTGGCACACAAGCAGCGAAACGACTCTGAGTCCGAATTCTTTGACAAGCTGAAAAATAAAGCTGGGCTGAATGTTGTTTGGGACGAAGAAAGCGTCATTATGGAAGGATCACAAACTCAGATCCGGTACGTTTTAGCTGTTGGCGGGACACGTTGAATTTTGCATACTAAGAAAATGGATTATGGGAACGTTACATGTGTTCCATATATTTACTGTAGTAATAATGACTAGCAACTTTATAATTATTATAATAATTATAAGCCTCCTTATTTTTTTTTTTTTTTTTTTTTTTTTTGTCCTACCTACCCCAAATTCACCCATTCATTAATCACTCAAATCTTCGTTCTATAATGAATATACCCCCGTTAAGTGATTTTGCCAGGGCCGCAAGTTCGATTACCACCTCAAATATTTCATCGCCTGACTCCTCGTCCATTATCGATCCTTGGGCCCAGGATGCTACAAAGTTTTTGGTCAACCAGGCCGTACAATCTCATGCCAGAGACCCAAGTTCTCATGACCCCATATCTTTGACATCTCCCAAAGCAATGGCTCTAGCCTCATCTTTGGCCGAAGGCACGTCGTTACAAGGTGCAGCCTCCGCCATTGGAGCAGCTAGCTCGTTAGCTTCCGCTGCCTCTTCCGCCGTTTCTGGAGTCCAATTAAATGACATGATGGCCGCCAAAAAAACCCTCGAATCTTTTGTGTCTTCGGCACTCGATGAAGACACCATTTTGGGAGACGTTACCCTTACCAAGGAGCAGAAGAAGGACATGCTTCAAAAACTCTTGCTTGCCGTGGCTTCAACAGGTGGCTTTGAGACAGTTAGACAAATTCTCGGAGGACAAGCCGGCAAACTCATTGATATTAATGCACAAGACGCAAATGGGTCCACTGCCTTAATATACGCTAGTTGTTTTGGATTTGATGAAATTGTCATTGAGTTACTGAGATACGGCGCTTCTCCAGATATACAAGATAAGAGTAAGTTTTGGATGGTTTGAAAAACTTACGTGAATATTTGCTAATTAACTTTGATTTTTTTTTCTTTTTTTTTTCGAAAAATAGATGGTTGGACTGCACTTATGTGGGCTATCAGTAATCATCATGAAATGATTGTTAGATATCTTCTAGAAGGCGACGCATCTCTAGAAATAAAAACACCTTCTGGCATTACGGCGTTGAATCTTGTAACACCAAACTCAGACATTGACAAGTACCTAAAATCCCACGGATATATCAAATCTGACGAACCAACCGACTTTTACGATGATGGAAAGAACCCATTAGCCGGAACAGAAGATCCTAACGATAGTAATTTCAATCGATATATGCTAGAAACCGCAGCCTACAACCTAGACGTGAATATGGATCATCTCAAGCTAGATGAACCCACAAGCCCATTAGACGAAATCAACGACACCAACTATGACGAGGACGACGAGTTTATTTGGGATAAGTGTCTCCCGGACCAAATGTTTGTGTTTACTGAAGGCGACATCCCCAACATTCTTGACGTATCTATTACCAAGATGGAGCCTAAACGATCCAAAGGCCAGAAACCAATTCCAGCGAACCTGTTATTTTTGGCATCCAGATATGCTCATTATTTCGGAAGTGACGAGATCTTAGACAACCTTCTTACACCTGCGCTTTCTCGCATCAGAGCCCAAGTCATGTCGAAAAAGGATGACATTGCATACCTTGCATTTTGGCTGTCTAACTGTACTCTGCTGTTGTACTATTTGCGCAAAGATACAGGACTGTTGGAGCACACTGTTAGCTATCAGCAAGCTTTGGCTGAGCTCATTGTAGACATTAGTGTTCTCATTTGTCAAGATGCTGAACGACGATTGGACTTGGTTTTAGATGCGTCCATTTTAGATTATGAGACAATTCCTGGACTAGACAGTATCCAATATCAATCCGAGTGGAGGATTTTCAAAAACCACAAAAAGCCCAAAAGTCACAAAGAAGAGATGGAGGAAAGCTACCGGCCACCATCACCAAAGAAGAAAATGATGCCGTCCCCCCGCAACGTCACCTCCATTTTAGGGTCGGTGTTATTCATCACTGATCTTTATGACATCCATCCCATTATAGTTCAAGAGCTCATGTCTCAGATATTTTACTGGCTTGGCGCCGTGCTGTTCAATCGGATTATGTCCAACCGTAAATATCTAGCGCGATCTCGAGCCATGCAGATTAGACTCAATGTTTCAGCAATCGAAGATTGGGTAGGGGCAAACAACCGCAAGCCGGAGGACATTGTAGACGAGTTCCATGAGGGGAAGGATATACGGTATCCATCACTAGTTGATCTTTGCCGGAAGCATTTTTCGCCCTTGGTGCAAATGTTGCAATGGCTTCAAATTTTTACTGGGTTTGGAAACGATTTTACCAACGTGGTGTCTACCTTACAGCAACTTGATTCGCTCAACCCTCGGCAATTGCTTCATGTTGCCAAAAAGTATCGTGCGGAGGTCGGAGAACAAGGGCTCTCTAAAGAATATAAAAACTATTTGAGCCAGCTCAGTTTACATTACCAAAAGGCACATAGTCACTCGGCCAAAGTGCACAATTCCACAATTCATAATTTGTGTGCGTTGCCTGAAGATGACGACAAAGACAAACCACATAAGGCTACAAATGAAGGTGACTCCAACGAAGGATCAGATGATGAAAATAAGAAGCATTCCAACGAAACCAACAAGGAAGCCGACAACAACCAGCAAGAAAAGAATGACGGTGATAATGACAATGAGAATAACAAGAATGAACAAAACCAAAAACAAGATCAAGATAAAGATCAAGATCAAGATCAAGATCAAGATTCAGAAAAGGAAAAGGAAAAGAATAAGGAGAAAGCCATAAAGTTAGCGGATACCCCGGTTCCAGTAAGACCGAGTTCATCGATAGTACCCTCTTACCATTATGGATCCGACTGGGAAGAAGACGGCAGCGGCAGCGACAACCGAAGTGGAGGCGAGATATACCTCGATGCTTCGGTGGTTCTTCCGTTTGTAATCCCGACACTCCGGGAGATGATTGTTGCCTGGGGACGAGGCATTGGAGGCACCCATAAGGCGCGGGCAAAGAACTACGAGCCTTCGCTACCTGAGGATTTCCTCGACAAGCTGGATCTGACATCTAGCGGAACCGGCGTTGGGGAAAGTTCAGAAACAGGTAAATATGGGCTCAATGTGAATCCTATATTTGGGTCACTGGCCGTTCCTGAGCCTTCAGCAACAAAGACATGGGGGGATCTCGGTGAAGACGTTGAAAAGGACGAGTTTGCATCTGTTTGGTAGGAACATATTATACATATACATATACATATACATATATATATACATATACATTCACATATAACTATATATTGGGAGTAACTGTATTTAGTCATTAATACACTTGACGCGTATTTATTTATAAAAAAAAAAAATAGTTTGCCCGGTCTTTGAGAAGGGTCGGGTGACGCAAGGCTGTGCCGGGCAACGGTGCCTTAAGTATATGTGGGTCCTGTGTAGATGTGGGTCCTTCACCGGTAGCAGGCGCGGTCTAATGCTGGGTGGCTGCTTTTGTTGTGTGTGGTGTATGTGTGTGTGTGTGTTTTCCTGGCTGCACTTTTTCCCTTTTTTTTTTCCTTCCTTTATTTCTTGTAATTTTTAGAATAATCTTCCATATCTCGTCGTCTTTCTTTCTTTCTTTCAACCGTATATATAACAGATATATACATCATTATATATATCATTATATTTCGTTATATATAGATATATAGATATATATATATATATATATATATATACACATCTACACATGTGTATATAGAACACGGGCTTCTGTTGTATCCATTATCCTCCGCCCTTCTCCAGCTATAATATATTATTTCCTTCCGTCAACAGATACTCTCCTGTTTCGTTTCTTCTCTTCTCCATTCAACTAATAGAATATTTTGTCCGGCTCAATGTATGTCGAATGCTACCGTTTTCATGGCTATTTTTTTTTTTTTTATTTTTTTTCTTGTATCTAAGCTTGACAGTCTGCTAACTACTATTTCTCTTGGTTTTAGGTCTGAAATCTCTTCTGAATATACCCCAGCGTTTGCTCCATTCTTTGGCTTTGCTGGATGCGCCGCTGCCATCATTCTTAGTTCGGCCGGTGCCGCCATTGGCACGGCGAAGTCCGGTATTGGTATCTCTGGTATCGGCACCTTTAAGCCCGAACTTATTATGAAGTCACTTATCCCCGTCATTATGTCTGGTATTTTGGCTGTTTACGGTCTTGTAGTTGCTGTTCTCATTGCCGGCGATCTCAATCCCACTGAAACGTACTCCCTCTTCAACGGCTTTATGCATCTGGCCTGTGGCCTTTGCGTCGGCTTTGCTGCCCTTTCTGCTGGCTATGCCATTGGCATTGTTGGTGACGAGGGTGTTCGACAACTCATGCTCCAACCTAGACTCTTTGTCGGCATCGTTTTGATTCTCATTTTCGCTGAAGTTTTAGGTCTTTACGGTATGATTATAGCCCTTATTCTTAACACAAAGGGTTCCGGTTAATCAATTCATTCCAGTTTTAAATGAAAAAAGATAAAAGATAAAAAATAAAAAAATAAAAATAAAAATAAAAATATAAAAATACAAATAAACGGAAGATTTTCTTATGGTCAATTAATCTGTATTTTAATTCTTCGCTTATATATATTCACGAATACTACAACTTTTGTAAAACCATCTATGACCCAATCAAAACAGTAATTTTTCTAATTAATATTATATATATATACATAGGCATATATATTGTAGCTATATGATAATACCAATTTATTAAAACTATATCTTAACATTATTAGTTGTAAAATAAAAATAAATTTATATATATATTTCTTTGTTTTAAGAACAGTCCATTTCATTTGTATCCTTCTTTTCAGAAGCATTGCCTGCAAATGAGCCATCGTCACCTACAAACATGTCAGGATTCTCGTCTAGATATTTAACACTTCTGGAAGAATCCAAAAATAAAGAGTAAGAACGTTGGATATCTTCGACCTCTACTTTGGCTGATTTCCGTTTGGCGGCGGCAAGACTAGAGACAGAGATTAGATTGCTTGCATATCGTAAACTTGTATCCTCGCCAATCTTTGTCAAAATGGCTAAAGCTTCGGGTGTCAAGTCAACCTCTTCTTCCTGTGCCCGGATGTTGAGAATTTCTTTGATTTCTTCTGATGAGTATGGAGATGTAGAAATAATTATAACGCGGTCCAAAAGATCTGCGGGGAGCCCGTGAGGGGATTTGTAGTTGGTTCCACGTGTTCGTGAAATTCCTCGGTTGGTTGCCATGATCACAATCGGAGCTAAGTCGTCTTCCAGGGCCCGGTTAATGTACGAGAAACTCTCAATGTCCAGCATGTGAACCTCGTCAATGAAAAGCACGCCAGGAATGATCTCTGCTTTGCCTTCTTCCTTCCATTCACTGACCTTGGAATTGATTTGGTCTCGCACCTCCGGTCTGATTTCTCCAGTGTCGCCAGAGAACAGCGCCAAAAACCCTTGTGTGCGGGAGTTGATCACGTCAATCTCGTGTAGTGAAACGGTGTGGACAATCTCGCGGCGTTGTTGTAGCTCGCCCTCGGGACATTGGACAAACTTGGTGTCGGGGCCCATGGCATCGTAGTCGCGAGAACGAGAGTAGGAGCGTCCCAATTTGGTGATTTTACCGGATGCTTTATCTAAAGTGATAACGTCGCCTGCAGTAACCTTTTCACGGGATAGTGATTCAATCATTTTGGCACCCAAATCATAAATTGTTTCCATATCGGTGGTTTTGATAGTCAATTTTCCTTGCTTGTGGCCACCCGTGACAGATCGGTCAATTTGAATTTCTACAACTTCTCCCTCGATGATCTCTGTTTCTTCTTTGATTCGCACGCCAATTGATTTTCTGAACGCTTGGTTGAGTGCTTCGGTTTTCGACATTTCCAGAGAAAAAACCTCTGATCCTGCCAACGTCGTGAACGGAACATCGGCTCCCAGTGACTGCGCAATTCCCATGGCTATAGCGGTCTTACCTGTCGACGGCGGGCCGGCAATCAGTACTGCTCGTCCTGCGATCTTACCTTCCTGAATCATTTTCAAAAGCACGGCGGCAGCCTTGCGTGCCTTAACTTGACCCACCATACCTTGTGAACTCTTCCATGGTTGTAACGACTTCCCGCTCTCCAGACCGAGACCTGTGATATGAGAATGCGCCGCAATCAGGTTGAGACCTCTAAGTTCCTTTGCTTGAGTGATAGTTGAAAGTGACTAGAAATGTATACAAGTTAGGAACATGCAAAATTCCGAGAAATAGAAAGTTTTTTTTTTTTTTTTTTTTTATATACATACCATTTTAATCTAGTTATAAAATAGAATAAAAGAAAGAACCAACGAAGAAATCCCTTGTAAATGACCCAAGCTTCTTTGTCTATGTATATATGTATATATATATGGTGGCGATGAAAATTTTAAAAAAAAAAAAAAAAAAAAAAAAAAAAGAGGCACGGCCTTACAGACTGACGATAATAACAAAACGAGCTATGAACTCTAGGGTTAGGGCACTAAATGGAGGTTTGGTTGGTTTGTTTGGTGACCTATCTATGGTGCCTAAATATTGAATATATATATAGCAGGCGTGTCTGTTCACGTGACGAAACTTAATTTTCATAATTCCAACAACAACACCAATAACTTTTTGTCTGAAAGATCATGGGCCTAAGTAATTTGAAAACAGGTTGCATTCTTTCAATATATAGGCACAGCAAAATATAACACAACCAAAAAAAAAAAACTTCTACTCACTTTTTTATTTTTATTTTTATTTTATTTTTATTATCTTTTTTTTTTATTTTTTTCAGTATCCAAATCAATACCATATTATACTGATATACATTCACTCTTATTAGAAGTTCATAAACTTGTTTGTCTGTTTTTCTATATCGTTTTCTTTTTTTTTTATTATTATTTCCATTTATTTTCTACAATGATCTCAAACTACCTGTCGGACATATGGTACTCCTTTGAATCATGTATTACATGCTTTCAGTCTCCGACTCTCAAAATAAATCGTCGTAGCTTTAAGATCATCAAGCTGTTAGGCGAAGTAAGTCGTACCAATAAATATTTTATTTATACACATAAGTTACCCATAAACCAACGTTAACTAAACTTTTTTTTTTTTTTTTTTTAAAAAAAAATAGGGTGGGTTTTCTTATGTATATCTTGTCCAAGCAAGTAATGGCGAATACTATGCCATGAAAAAAATCAGATGTCCATTTGGGCTTGAAAGTGTTCATAATGCTCTAAGAGAAATCGAGTCATATAAACTATTTGATTCACCGTACATTATCAAAGCAATTGTAAGTTGAGAGTTAAAAAAAAAAAAAAAAAGCTTAAGTGAATATTAAAAAAAAAAACTTATCTCCTATTGTCTATTTCATATATATTTATTCCAGTTATAAAATTTGAATTAGTATTTTTTTATTAACCTTTCTCTTAATACACATACTGGGATTAAAATCCAAACCAAACTAAAATAAAAGGATTCTACAGTGCTTCAAGAAAGCGACGGTTCAAGAACAGTATACATCATTCTTCCATACTATGAGAAGGGCAATTTACAGGATATCGTGAACGCCAACCTTGTCAATGGTAACCACATACCCGAGCCTGAACTTCTTCAAATTGTCATGGGAATTTGCCAGGGTATTAAAGCCATGCACAAGCATGTAATGAAGAACGGAGCACAGATCTCGTCTTCTGGAGGATCAACAACCAACAATACTAGAAACAGCATTGGAGAACAACTATTGCCAAACATGGATGCTCCAAATTATGACGCCTCATCAATGGAGCAGCAACAAGAACGTCTTCTCCCTCACAATGACGATTTAATTGACAGCACAAGCATTAATGATGACAGTGTCAATAATGACAACATTGACCGTTATAATGATGATGATGATGATGACCTAGATTTGGACCTAGACCTAGATTTACAAATCAATCTTGATCAAGACCAACAAAACAGTACCGCTTTAGGTACAATGGTGCCGTACGCTCATCGTGATATAAAGCCTGCAAATGTAATGATTGACAACTCAGGGCGTCCCATTCTTATGGACCTTGGATCGACGTCACGTGCGCGAATCAAGTTAACGTCTCGACAGCAAGCTCTTCAATTGCAGGATATGGCAGCTGAGCATTGTACCCTTCCCTACCGTGCCCCTGAGCTATTTTACGTCAAAACAGACAGTACTGTTGATGAGCGTGTCGATATATGGAGTTTGGGCTGTACTATTTTTACGCTCATGTACTCTTCTTCACCTTTCGAGTTACAAGCTGCAGAAACCGGCGCAAGCTTAAGTTTGGCTATTTCCAGTGGCCAGTTCAAATTCCCCAGTACCCCAGCATATTCCCAGGAACTTAAAAACATTGTTCAGCGTTGCTTGACTGTAAATCCTGAAGATCGTCCTTTTATTACTGATATAATTGCAAGCCTTGAAGAGCTTATTCATTAATAATGAATAATAATAAACATAAAAATTATTGAAAACAACCAGAAAAAACTTTAAGTACATGTAATATAATCAATATTTATAGTATGTTTTTGAAAATACTTTTAAACGGCTTTTTTTTTTATATACCAGAAGCCATGTTTCAATCAACTGTTGATCAGAATAAAAAAAAAAAAAAAAAAAAAAAAAAAAAAAAAAAAAAAAAAAAAAAATAAAAAAAAAAA
>JAKTYK010000239.1:0-11130 GCA_030578655.1 Magnusiomyces starmeri
TTTTTTTTTTTTTTTTTTTTTTTTTTTTTTTTTTTTTTTTTTTTTTTTTTTTTGGGTCCTTCTTTTTCTTCTCATTCTTCTGTAATAAAAACTTTCTTTAAAGTTCTACAGTAGTTCACATGGTTCTCTTGGAATTTTCATTCAAAGGCTTTTTATTGTTGTTATTTTGCTGTAAAAACCTTTTACCAAAGTAGGGTAAATGTAAATATATATATACATACTTTTGTGGTCTATATAGGGGGGAGAAAAAAATTTTTTTTGTTTTTTTTTGTTTTGGTGTCTTTTTTCTTTTATAATCACAACTATTATTTACACATATATATATATATTCAATTGTTCAACTATTATACAACTCTCTACTCGGTTATATATATTTAAATATAATAATAATAATAATAAAAATGCCTAGTGCTATTAAAGGTAATGACTTTTGTTTATTATTATTATTATTATTATTGTTATCTTTTGTCTAACTGATGAAAATATGTATTGTATATATATATATATATAGGTGTCTTAATTGAATGGTAAGCTTAATTACTAATCGTAATTATATATAAATATACATGGCTTATTTAAAGCTCGTAATAATAACACTCATAAATTATGTATGTATAAAATACAAATAATAATAATAATAATAATAACCATGAATAAATAAATAAATAAATAAATAAAAAATAGTGACCCTTCAATTCGTGCATTAATTCTTCATATAGACTCAAAAACTCATACCGACTCAAGATCCTCCGGTGTCATTATTCAGGTATGTAGTTTTATTATTATCATTATTATTATTAACTTGTTCTAATCACATTGTATATATATATATATATATTTAGGAACTTGATGATACCCATCTATTAGTCGACGAAAATAGCGTAGAGTATATCAAATCTGAATTAAACAAACTGCTAGCCAAAAATACATATGCGCCAGAAGATGAAAAAGCTACATAGACAATATATACACATATATATATATATATATATATATATTAGATAGATGAATACATATACATAAAAAAAAAAATAAAACTTCATGCTTCGGATACTCCAATACTAGCTGTTTCCTCTACTGTTTCGTCATTGGCCATTCTTTCACGATGTAAACTTCCAATAATATCCCCAAACCACGCCATCAACCCTTCAACCTCCATTAGCCCATCAATGACATCGGCGCGTGCCTTGTTTTCACCATCTTGGCCATCCCCATTGTTTTGTGCTGCTTCCTTGATAATTTTAGAATGGTATTTTTCATAAGATTGAATCACCAAATCCTGAATAGAATCAATCAAAATGTCCACTGTCCGCACGTCGTCCAAATAGTTATCCAGCATCAGCTTGCGGAGCTTGGGGATCTCCGTCGCCGCGTTTTCTCTCAATTGTCTAGTATCCGCCAGCGCAGTTTCCGGCGAGCATTTCGCAGGATCCGATATGGGCTGGATAATGATCTTAACCGCCTCCTCCGTGAAGCTGTGTATCGTGTTTCGAAGCTTTGCATACAGCTCCTCCTTGGCATCAAACATATTGTTCACAACCTTGGGAACAGATATCTTGGCCAGGTTCAACAAATTGGCTCGATCCAAACTAACCCCGCCTGCTCGAACCATGGAAATCACCTTGGATATCCCGCTAAAGTCAAATTGGATTTCCGACGGAACATACTCAATGTCAAACTCTGTGATTTGGTTCCCAAGTATCAACAAATGTTTAATCAAAAATAAGTCCGCCTCTAATTTACCCAATCGGGCGACCGCCAGCGTGTGCGCAGACTGCAATGATATTAAACACTCGTGAACAATTCTATGCGCCAAATCATCAAATGTCGTCGAATTGACAAGCTGGTTGATCTGTGACAAAAGCGCAATGGCCTTCCGCATGGGCGGATACCAGGCAGTGAACAGGTTGTCCACATCAAATTCGCTGCTTTTACTCTTGATCACCTTGGATTTTTTGCGGCGCCCGCTCAGCCCGTAGAGATCATCGTCTGTTGGCACATGCCGAACAATCTCCTGGTCCACATACGCTTGAACTCTAAACAATAGTCGCGATTGAACGTCTTGCAAAATAGGCTTGAACAGTTCAAAGTAATTGATTGTGAATCTTTGCTGACTCGCGTCTTGCTGCGATATGATGCCCATGTTGTTGTCATTGTTCCCACCTTCCGAGGGTAATCGGAATTGCTGCTCCCCTCGCTGGTGATGATGGTGATGAGTGGATGAGAGTGGCGGGGATGTAGGCGATAAAATACTTCCATGAATGGATGACCATTGCTGAATTTCGCTCATCGCATCGTCATCATACTCATTCTCGTCGTCTTGTTTATAGGTGAATAAAAGAGATGCAAGCTCACAAAGAAGCCCAATATCCGCTTCTCTAATAATGCGTTGTCTAACAACATCATACAGGGTATTACATAAGTCTGACAACCAGTCCACAAAGGCTGGCTCGCTATTTTGGAAAATCTTTTCAAACAAGTCATATTCTTGGCCACATAAATCCTTATAAAAGACCAAAAGTGACCGCGTGAATTGAACAATATCTCGTGGATCTTTGATTGACTCGTCCAAAAACTGATTAATTCTGGGTTGCAACAAGCGTAGTCTAGTCGAAAAATAGGCCTTCATACATTCGTTCAATAAGCCCTCATACTCGGGATGATTATCTATTCTTTTTGAAATTTCATTCGTGAGTTTCAACAAGTTTTGTGATTCGGTTTCAAACTTGGAATATAACAGAATTGAATGTGCATTGCCCACGTTTGTAATCTTGGAAGTTTGATCCAAAATGTCATTGGCAATGTATTTCAAAGTGCTTTGGAAGTAAACCTGAATCAAACTAAGTGCTCTAGTCATACAGTGTCGGAATCGTTGCTGGTATCTATCAATGTCCTTGAAATTCTTGTGTTTTTCTACGTACTGCAACCCCTCATCCAGGTTATCCAAAAGTTTCGAAAACGACGGCCGGGTGACAAAATCGGCACCTGGGGTATTTAGTTTTCTTGTGATGATTTCCAGATTATCAAAAATCTTTAGGTTCTTGTCAATGTCTTCCGAAAGCTTCTCCAGCTTGGTTTGTTCGGCTAATAAAGCATTGCATGTTTCTTGAATACTGCTTGTCTCTTTTAAAACGTTGGAAAACCCAACGTCCAGCTTGGAAATGAATTTCAACACTACAGCAGATTGTTCCAGCATCTGAGAGCACGACAATGCATGCATTTTGGTTGTTTCGCGAAACTTGATGTACTCGAAATTGTTTGCCATGTCGATCTCGTCTAGTGTCGTTGTTTCATACAGTGGGACATATATTCCTGGTAAGCCTGGCGGGTTGCTTACATTTTTGTGATTGCTTGAGTCTAGTGAAAGTATATTTTCAAGATTTTTACGTTCGAGCCTAGTGAATGGATAGGATATAGTGGATGTGGGTGGTAAACTGGCTTGTTTTCTTAAAACATATGAAGTTGAATTTCTTCGTCTAGTTGGCAGGTCAGCAAGCGGAGGTGAATTGTCATGTTTTGAAGATTCATGTTTATAAGACTAGAATTCATCTGTTAATAAAAAAAAAAAATAATAAAAATAAGATAAAAGAATAGGGGTAAAAAAAAAAAAAACTCCATAAAGTACTCACTTTACCATCAATAGCTACCGACTGAAGCAGTGATCGACCTCGTTTCCTTGTTTTTGGTTTTTCTAGATGTTGAGGTGATGAAGGTGCTACGACAACGGGAGCAGGTTGAGGTTTTGGTGGAGTTTGAAAACTCTCAGTTTGATACATCCATTCATCATACATGGTAATATTAAAGATGAAGAATTGGATTTTTTAAAAAAAAAAAAGAAAAAAAGAAAAAAAAAAGTTTCAAATAAATCGTTGAGAATGATAAAAGTATTTATTGAAGGTTGTGTAATATATATATATATATATATATATATATTTATATACGTAGAGGTGTGAAGTCTTAGGGCCAACACATATATAGGGTTAGGGTAAGTAAGTAAAAATGATATGGCATTTTATGTGTTATTATACTCACCTAAATTGCATTCATATATTTAGATTTTGAAATAAACAAATTATCATATTATTATTATATACAACTACACATATTTATATATATATATATATATACTATAAAAAAAAAAAAAAAAATTGTACGATTAAAATGATAGAAAATTACTTTCTTAAAGAAGAAACAGGAGATTTACCAGAGGCCAAAGAAAAAAGCAAATTCTTAACTTCGGGAGAAAATGTAGGGTTGGAGTTCAAAATAGGCACAATAGAGGAAACAGCTGAGTTGTCAGTAGAAGAAAGTTTGTAGCCTTCAATTTTACCCTTGACTGTAGAATCAACAATGGCCTTAAGAGCTTCCTTCTCATCAGCAGATTCGCTTAAAGCTTTATGAATGGCGAGCCAGGCACGGGATTCCGGAGAGGCACCGACGGCTGGAATGTAAGGCAAAAGTGTGGAGGATGTAAGAGCGGGGACAGAAATAACCGAGTTGACGTTTTTGGAGTTAATTTGCTTCTTAATGGCAATCAAAGCATCTTCAGGAGTCAACTCCTGGACCTTATCAGACTTGAGAGCAAAAGCACGAGGGGTGCTTTTAGACTTAGCGGAAGCAGGGGAACGACGAGCGGAGGGGGAAGAACCGGCAAAGCGAGGGTTTCTGCCTTGACGAGGCTTGAAAAGTTTGTCTTGACGAGGAGCAAATGGTTTCTTTTCGCCAGCTGATTTATTTTTGTTAAAAAGAGCACCACCTTCAGAGGAAACGTGAAGATCGACATTTTCTGATAGACTTTGATTTACAAAAGCGTCGAGATCACGGGAGTTAAAACCTCTCAATGATCTTGAAGCACTTTTAGATGAATTATTGGATCTATTGGCATTTGACTGTGAAAAGGAGTTATTTCTGTTGTAATTATTGTTGTTGTTATTGTTGTTATATTTTTTATTATTGTAGTTATTATAATTATTTCGTTGATATGGTCTGTTTCCCTGGGGTCTTGATGAAGCTTCAGAGGTTTCTCTTCTGTTAGATTTGTTGAAGTTTTGACCAGGTTGACCAGGCTGACCACCCTTATTGTTTAAGTTGGACGCGGACTTGACTTTCCCCATATGATTAAGGTATTTCATACGAGACTCTTCGACATTTGGGGTGTTTCCCTTTTCAGTAGCACCCTTTTTTTTGAGAGCTTCAATACGACTGATAAACTGGTCGATGCTGCTGCTGCCACCGCTGGAAGAAGCTGGGGATGAGGCGGTGGCATAAGAAGCACTCAAGGCAGGCTTGACAAAGACCGAGCCAGAGGCGGCCAAACGAGAAGCCGCGGAGAATGACAACTTCGATGAAGACGAAGTTATTGAGTACATTTTATATTCAGCAGAAGAAGATACCGGATCGTTTGAAACAAGCCCGAGAGTCAAGTATATCGAAAGGGTGGAAGATGTAAAAAGGAATTAAAATATATATATATATATTTTTTTTTCCATTGTCAATATATTATTGTATATAGGTCCAGGGTAAGGGTCCAATATAAGGGTAAGGGTAGACAGAAGAATTATTTCATGGATAATTGTAATGGACGGCTTCCATTGGCTGGTACGTGGCTGAAACCGATGCACAAGGGTTAGGGTAACTAATGTCATACGACAGCAGCCAGAGAGAAAGAAAGAAAGAAAAAAATAGTTGGCGAACCGGGTTAGGAGATTAAGAGAGAGAAAAGAAACAAGTCCCAAAGCGGTATGAAAAGGCTCGGTTCGGTTTTGCCATTTAAATCTTAATTAAACACTTCTCACATGAACAAACGGAAAGCGTTATTTTATTATTATTATTATTATTATTATTATTATTATTATTTTATTTAATCTTATAAAATAAAAAATAAAAAAAAAAGTACAGAACACATATATTAAAGTCCTGTTATTCATTACTGTTATATATATATATATATATATATATATATTTGCTCCCCTTACTTTATTACTTCTTGTCTAAATTTTTTTTTTTTTTTTTTTTTTTCACACCACTACTCATATATATATATATATATATCTATATATATATCTATATATAATTACTTGATCACATATAGACAATTCGCCTTATATAGGATATTCTTACTCGACAAGTTTTCCCTGTTAAAAGAAAAAAAAAAAAAAAATACATTGACTGTTTTGTGTTTGGCGTTGTCAATTCTTAATAACACACAATGAGTGCTAAGGATTCTTCACCAAAAATTAAACCAGAGATCAATGGTATGTTATTTACATTGATAATAGTTATTTCATTTATAATTTACAATTATTAACTTTGGTATACTTACATATGTATATACATATATATATAGAAAACCTGGAACTTAACATTATTCGTTTAAAACTTATCCAGGCATTTCAAAAGGGCTCTAAGGATGATGTCGACGAAATCATATCCCAAAACGCCTCTTTAATAAAGTTGGACAAGGCACAAGGACCTTTAGGACCTTCTGATGTTTATATTCTTCATGCAGCAGTACAAGTGGCCTCTTTAGATATTATAAGACACCTACTCAACAAATATCCCCAGGCTCCAGTCTTTGATATTAATGCTCAAGAACCACACACTGGAAATACCCCTCTCCACATTTCTGCCAAATTTGGCCGCTCAGACATTGTCATGTACCTGCTCTCTTTTGACGATATAATAAATGACACTATTACCAACAATGATGGCAAGCAACCCGTAGATGTTGCTCAGACTCCCGAACTGGCTGAAGCTATGTTCGTTGTTCGCGCCCAATACGTTGAAAAGATGGCTATCAAGATGAAACAGGCCTTTATTAAAAGCGATCTCAAAACCCTAGATACAATCCTATCAAATCCTCGTGCAAACGCTCTCCTTGATATCAATGGCCAAGACCCTACTACGGGGTCGACGGTTCTTCATGATGCTGTTAAGGCTAGGAATATTCCTTTAGTTGAGTTCATTTTATCACACGGTGGCGATCCTCTCCGCAGAAACTCTAAAGGTGTTTTGCCTATAGATATGGCTAAAGATGATACCATTAAAAAACTATTAAAACAAAGTACAAAATCTCAACAAGTTGTTCTCCAATCCAACTCGATAAACCCTCTTGTGCTTAGAAGCAGAACTCAGGTCAATGATCCAAAAAGAAAAGCTGGTGCTGAAGATGCCGCTTATGAACACCCATCCTTAATGGGGCCCCCTCCATCAATGAAGGGGTTTTTGAAAAAATGGACCAACTTTACTAGTGGTTACAAGCTTAGGTGGTTTGTTCTTGAAAACGGTATCTTTAGTTATTATAAACGACAAGGCGACACAGCAAATGCGTGCCGCGGATCTATAAATATGCGCAATGCTCGTGTTCATCTCGACTCGAGCGAAAAACTACAGTTTGAGGTTATTTCTGGTACTTCTGTCAAATTCCATTTGAAAGGGAACCATCCGGTGGAAACAAATAGGTGGGTCTGGGCTTTAAATAATGCCATCATGTATGCAAAAGATCAAGAGCGACTTAAATCCCAGCAACAAAACCTTACTCACCGTAGATATCAAAGTTGTGGTTCTAACAATGTTAATACTTCTGGCGGAAATAATGGTTCTACCTCGGATACAACTACAGCCGCACTTACATCTTCTCTTTCAGCACACAAAACTAACTCGTCTGTCGGTTCTAGTAATAATACTAATACTAATACTAATACTAATGCTACTAATAATAATACTAATACTAGCGGAATTGGTGGTAGTACTGTTCGTACTTCTTCCTTTTTGATGGATGATAATGAAACCGGCTCCATTCATAGCCAAAATGTAGCACGACTTGTACATATGAATCATGCAGCAATGGAAAAGCGTGAAAAACGAATAAGTTCAGAGCAAGAACAGTTTGAAGAAGATTATGACGATGACGACGACGACGATGAAAACGAATTTATTAATCGTGACGATCCCCCTTTCACCAATGAAATTGCCTCGGCTTCTGATTCTATTACTGTGGCTCTTGAAAGTATTCAGAGTGTACTTGCATCATTAAACAAGAGTTCTTCCAATGGCAGCCTCACTGCTGATGAGCTTAAATCAGGTCTCGGTACTTTAGATCAAGCATTAAACATGACAATTACTTTAGTGAACCAGTACAAATCTCATGTGAATAGCCGTGAACTTTTTTACAAAACAAAGCTTGAAAATGACAACAGATTGCAAGAACTTTGGAAACAGTCTATTCATGATCTTGAGATCGAAAAAGATAAAATTCAAGAAGAGTTACGCAAAGCAATTCAGAAGAAGCGTCAAGCCAACAAGGTACTACGTGAAGTTGCTGGTAGTACTAGCACTGGCATTCTTTCTCACAGAACCAGTATAATTTACGATCCCTCTCGAAGGGAATCTCTTCTTGCTATTCCTACAGGTGGCAGTTCTGGTGGCTCCAATACTGATGTTCGTTCCCATAGAACCAGTATAATACATGACCCCTCTCGAAAGGAATCTCTTCTTGCTATTCCTTCAGGTGACGTTTCTGGTGGTGAGAGTTCTAGCCAGAATAAAAGAGTTGATGGCGAACCAAACCTTAACTCTAATCTACCCGAGGGAGAGGCTATTAATCTAGATGAATTGGGTACTAAACTTCAAACTCTTGAAATAGAATCGGAATCGGAATCTGAACTAGAAGACGAATTTTTTGATGCTCTTGGTTCAGACGATGGTGAGTATATTGAAGAGCCTCAACCTCCAAATGTTATTCCAATTTATAAGAAGGAAGCCATACAACGCACCAAGTCTCAAGCCAGACATCATTTGCCCCAGGATCTACGTTCTCCAAACCATCCTTCTGCTGTTTCACAGCAGATACCCACTTTACCCAAGAGCTCTAATGTTTTACCTCAACCATCTGGTACCCAGAAATTGCCTCAAGAAAATCAACCTCAATTACATGAGCAACAACCACCGTCGCAAATACACCCAGAAACTCTAACACAACCTCCATCGCAACCTCCATTACAACCTTCATTACAACCTTCATCGCAACCTTCATCGCAACCTTCATCGCAACCCGAATCAAATATACAACCATCTGAGAAGCAGGAACAAATGGCATCCGAGACTGTTACGTTATCAAATTCTAATGCTGAAATGGATGGTTCAGTTATGGATACCAAGTCTTCATATCCATCGGGTGATGTCAGTCCACCAAGTTCATCGAGGAGTGTTGCACCCAGTATCCTTGAAAGTGAAGATACAATCAATTTGACAGAACCCCAACGCGAAAAGTTGGAACTAATTGTTAATGACAACTCTTTTGCTGGTTATGAAGATGGTCCTCGTACACGTCTTAAACTAGATGCTGACGACCGGCCAAAAATTAGTTTGTGGGGTGTTCTCAAAAATCTCATTGGTAAGGATATGACACGTATGACTCTCCCAGTGTCTTTCAACGAGTGCACAAATCTTCTTCAACGTTCTGCTGAGGATATGGAGTATACCAACCTTCTTGACAAGGCGGCAGCCTGCACAGACCCTGGTGAGCGTATGGCCTATGTTGCAGCATTTGCCGCTTCTTCATACTCTTCAACCACTGAACGTGTTGCTAAGCCATTTAATCCCTTACTTGGCGAGACTTTTGAGTATGCACGTCCAGATCTTGGATACCGTATGTTTTCCGAGCAAGTGAGTCATCACCCACCTATTGGGGCCTTGATGGCTGAATCCCCCCGATGGGATTTCTATGGAGCTAGTAATGTCAAAAGCAAGTTTTACGGGCGAAGCTTTGACATTAACCCTCTCGGATTGTGGTATATAACGCTTAGACCAAATAAGGGGGCTGGTATTGAAAAGGAAGTCTATTCTTTTAGAAAGGTTACATCTTCTGTTGTTGGGATTATCACCGGTAATCCTGTGGTTGATAACTATGGTGATATGGAAATTACTAATTATACCTTGGGATATAAATGTTTGTTGAAGTTTAAAGCTAGAGGTTGGCGTGGAAATGGTGCGTACGAAGTACGTGGTACGGTATTTAACAAAGAAGAAGAGCCTCAGTGGATTGTTGGTGGGCGATGGAACGATAAGATTTTTGGCAAAAAACTTGCTAGGAACGAGGCGAAACTTGTTAGCGATGGCAAGCCTGGCGATTTGGGTGAAAAGAGTGATAGAATTTTGTTGTGGAAGGTCAATCCTCGACCTAAAGCACCATTTAACCTCACAGCGTTTGCCATTACATTGAATGCGATTCCTGACAGATTGGTTCCTTGGATTGCGCGTACTGACACCAGACTTCGACCAGATCAACGGGCCATGGAGGATGGCAGATATGATGAAGCAGCTGATGAGAAGCATCGCGTTGAAGAAAAGCAACGTGCCAAAAGACGAGAACGGGAAGCTGCCGGAATCTCTTATTCTCCATTGTGGTTTGAAAAGGCCGTACATCCTGAATCAGGACAAGAGTATTGGAGATACAAAGGTGATTACTGGATTCACCGGGCCAAGCATGATTGGGACTCTGTTCCAGATATTTTCTAAATACTATATATATATATATATATATATATATATGCAAATATTGTAATCACATTTAATCACTAATAGTAATTTTTTAATAATAATTTTTTTTTATGAGAATTTAAGAATATAGTAAATGATTCAGATCTAGGGATGGCATTATATGAAATTAACGATTTGTTCAAGTTCGTAAGGGTTCAGACCAAACTGGGGTGTAGGTAACAATACTGTGGCAAGAATATGGTCCAATGATTAATGTCTGATCAAGTTGGTTCCCTCGGCTAGGAAAGAAAAAAAAAAAAACAAAAAAAATAGTAGTTTGACAATCAAAAACTCTGCCATGAAAAGTCATTAATTACGATATAATACTATATATACACCAGTATTCTCTATATGTATCTATACAGAATATAGATTTGTTTTATCTATATGATGTGAAATAGATGTATTTTTGTGTGTGTGTGTGTGGTTTTTTTTTTGTTTCGCATGTTGAGAAATACTTAGTTATTAATACTTGTTACGTGGTGAAATTTAGAAATATTTTATTACTATATTTCTATATATAATTTTAAAGTATCACCACTTTTTTTTTTTTTTTTTTTTTTTTTTTTTTTATTTTTTTTTTTTTTTAAA
>JAKTYK010000241.1:0-11103 GCA_030578655.1 Magnusiomyces starmeri
AAATAAATAAATAAATAAATAAATAAATAAATAAATAAATAAATAAATAAATAAAATAAAATAAAATAAAAATTAGTCTGTATACCAAATAGACAAATCTTTCATAGCGTAATCAGTTTGATTTCGTCGAAAATCATCCTTCATAATACTGGCCTCGCTTGCACTGATGCGTAGCATATTTTGATTTTCTTTAGTGTAAGTTGGCCAAAACGGTAATTCCCCGCCATTGTTTACATTAGGATCGTAATGATTTGCAAAAGAAATAAAATATTTGCGATATGCTTGGCTTGAAAAAAGATTTTGTCCGTAAAAAGCGTAATATAAATCTACACCGTGCGTTGTACCGAGGTATGGCAAAACATTGTGCAAACTGTCAGAGAAATATGTATAAATGGGTGATTTGCGGCAGTTGTCTTTAGAGGCAAAATCAGTCATAATACGTCTTGGGAGAACAAAAAGAATATCTGTTAAGAGGGCTGAAAGACGTTTGAATCCAGGCCAAAGCTGATTCTTTTTACCTGTTCGGAAAGGCGCACCTTCTGAAGGATCGGAGGAATACATATTTAGGAAGTTTCGGAATCTGTCACCGCCATTTGAAAACAAGTCTGAAAGACCGGAATCAGTTTCTTCGTCGCTCATTGTACTAAAGAAAAATGAAATCAGGGTTCCTTCATCTTCTTGGTTTCCCGAAATAATTGGGATGTCAGGAAGACCATGGTCACGCACTATTTCATAAGTATTTCCTTCGTAAAAAACGCCATCTGATCTTGGACCCCAAACAACAAATGTTGTTCTTAGATCAAAAAAGTTTTTTATATTTTGGTCATATGTTTGTGCTTGAAACAAAACCTCAGCGTCTTGTTCCCTTAAGCATGCAAGAGCTTTTGTTTGATCACCACTTGAACCACATCCAGCTTTTTCCGAAAAAATCCAAAACAACTGATTAGTACTTTTAGATTCAGCAACCTCACCGAAAGGAAGGACACCTCCACTTTGTAAGATAAGTGAATGAAAGAGTGGATCCTCTGTATTATACTGAGTACTTATTAGAATTTGAGAAAGACTCATAGCACCGGCGCTTTCACCAAAGGCTGTGATTCTTTGGGGGTCACCGTTAAAGGAACTAATGTGTTTTTTAACCCACTCAAACCCATTGATAACATCCCATTGCCCAGCATTGGTAGAGTTTTCTGCAGCAATAGCCTCTCCACCCAGGTAACCCCAGGGCCCTAAACGGTAATTGATAGAAACGAAAATCACAGGTTCTCCCAAAGAAATAGAATCGCGAATAAACTTTTCCCCAGGGAACATACTTGAACTTCCTGCTTGATATGCACCACCATGAACCCATACCATTACAGGAAGAGCAACATCTTGTGGGATATTTGTTGGACGATAAACATTTAAACTTAGACAGTCTTCAGAAACGTTGGCTAGTTTAGCACTGTCAAGTAAAGAGGGTGTTTTCCATTCTGTAAAAGGTAACACTTTCTTTATCAATTGAGTTAAATTAAAGGGATTAAGTGTGTAGCATGCAGGACCAAAGTCAGTAGCTTGAAACCCATCCAAACTTCCCTGGAAAGGAATAGAAGGTTTGAATCTTAAATCGCCTATCGGTTTTTCTGCAAAGGGTATTCCTCGAAACGACTCTACACCATTAGTGTTGAGACCGGTAATAACATCGCCGTTACCAAGTGTCAGCTTCACAGGGGTAGACTTGTGGAACTTGTCCAACTTCAAAGCAGGTGCAAGAGCTTTAAAATTTCCAAGATCAGGCTTACCAGGAAGAATGGATCCAGAGCCTTTTTCTCCAAATAATTTCCCTTCGACAATTGTCAAAAGAGAGGAACTGAAAAACAAAATAGTAGTATATTTCATTGTAAGTGTTGATGTGTGAAATTTATATATATTTATTTTTTTTTTCTTTTTTCTAAATTTATACAGCGCTTTCCTCCCTCTTATATATATTCCAACTTGAATTCTTCATCAGTGAGGGGTAGATTTAAAATAAATAATAAAAATTTAAGAAAAATCTGGTGTTATATTTTTTTTCACCACTTGCAAAAGGGGCATCCTCTTTTCATTTTCAATGTAATTGAATGGCATTCAAATAATTTTAAATTATATAAACTAATAATTGGCATAATTGGTATATCAAATAAAAAAATTATTCGTAACTGATATTGAGCATAAATTTCATCGAATTTCAACTTGTTAAATGTCAAAAGAGGGGTTCCTATTATTTTAAGGATGGCCCCAAAATAAATATGGAGATAAATACAGGTGAAGAGATTATCTTTCTTGTGAAGCTCGTGTATCATTTTTTTTTTTTGAATTAGTAATTCAAATTTGTTAATTTAATAAGATGGTATTACTTAGGACCTTCATAATACGAAAGAATAATGTATAAAAAGAGGACTGATAGAAATAAAATTATTTAGGTATTTATTGTTTATGGCCTTTTAAAAATTATCAACGACATTCAAAACCTCTCTATTTCATATTTGTAATATTATGAAGACTTGCTTTAATTGAGCTTAATTGTTCAAAATTGTTGATTTTTAACAAAATTGTTTTATTATTTTTGTGGTTCCATTCTGTTCCATTGTACTCTTTGCTATTCACCAATGGTATTTAAAATTATCAAAAAAAAAAAAAAAAAAAAAAAAAAAAAAAAAAAAAAAAAAAAAAAAAAAAAAAGCATTTTTTGGTCTAAATTTTAGTTCATACCGACTTTCTAGTTAAACTATTGCAAATTATCAGACTGATCATAAAAATAAGGTGGCGAGGAAACCAAGCTATAAAGTAGTTAATATTGAATTCAAGCATATGCCATAAAGTTAAAAATTACGTCACTTTTAAAAATCTAAGTTTTTTTTTTTGTCAAATCAGCTATACAATATAATTTTACACTGAATACCAGGGTCTTTGTAATAATAATTTGCTTAAAATGTATTGATGTTTTTTTTTTTTGTTTTTTTTTATATATCCACAAAAATAAATAAAATATAGTACCTATGATATTATCAGACCTTCATTAAAAGGTTGATTTATTTGTCACCCTTGCAAGGAATCCACTTGTAGAGGGCAGCTTTCTTTTCGCCTGCACCAGACTTGGAAGGAACCCACTTGTAAAGAGAGCCCTTCTTTTCGCCTGCACCAGACTTCCACTTATAAAGAGAGCCTTTCTTGTTGGAAAGGTTAGACTTGCAAGGAGCCCACTTGTTGAGGGACTTCTTCTTAGATCCAGTAGACTTCCACTTGCTAAAAGTTCCCTTCTTGCTGCTAAACATATTCTTCTTCTTGCTGATCAAAGCAGCCTTCTTATCAGCCCACATTTGCTTCTTGTTGGCAAGAGAACCTTTCCATTTAGAAAAATCACGTTGGTTAAGAGTCTCGGCATCAGAGTCAACTTCAGCTTCAACGTCAGCGCCAGTCTCATCCTCAGCCTCAACCTCAGCATCAACTTGCTCTTCAGTCTCAGCTTCAGCATCAATAGGTCCAACAATGCTCTCGATCCATGCCTTGTCTTGAGCATCACCCTCAACTTCCGAAGATTCATCAAATTCAGCATTCTCGTCAATTTCAGCAGATTGATCGAATTGAGCGCTTTGATCAACTTCAGCATTCTGGTTGATTTCATCTTGTTGGCCAAAAACTTCACCCTCTTGGTTCAGTTCTTGGTTCATTTCAGCCTCTTGGTTAAATTCACCCTCTTGAGCATTTTGGTCAACCTCAATGAATTGGTTAACACCTTCAGTGTTTTGGGCCTCCTCGGCAACATTCTCTCCATAGATATCATACTTGTTTGTGGTGCAAGGAGTGGCAGTAGGGACCCAGTTAGGAGACCAGGTAGGCTTAGCTCTAGTCAAAGTGATAGTGGTAAAAGAGGTCTTGGTAGAAGTGGGACGGGCAGGGACAGCAATGGTCTTGGTGACATAGTCAGTGTATGTGGTGTGGGCAGTGTGTGTAGTGAAAACAGGCTTAACAACTGTGCGAGTGTAAGTAGTGTAATCAACGTCAGTGGTATAAGCAGTGTGTGTAGTATAAACTGGCTTAACGACAGTGTGTGTGGTGAAGACAGGCTTAACAACAGTGCGAGTAGCATATGAAGTATGAGTAGTAGTAACAGGGACTCCAATGGTTCTAGTAGAGTAAACAACATGAGTAGAGTAAACAGGGAGAACGTCGGTGCTGGTAGTGTAAAAGGTATGGGTGGTGAAAGTGGGCTTGATAAGGTGCTTGGTTAAAGTGACAACAGCAGTGTGAGTACGGGTGGTGTAATCGACATCGGTGGTGTAGTCAGTCTCTGTGGTAAAATCAGTCTCTGTGGTGTAGTCAGTCTCTGTGACATAGTCGGTCTCAGTGACATAGTCAGTCTCTGTGGTATAGTCAGTCTCTGTGGCATAGTCAGTCTCTGTGACGTAGTCAGAGTAATCATCTGTGGGAGAAGGCCAGACAGTCTTGGTGGTGGTCTCTCCGTTGTTTTTGTTTCCCTTAGGAAACCACTTATTCTTCCAACTACCAAAGTTGCGAACAACAAGAACGCTGTCAGCTTCATTATCACCAAACTCATTTTGAGCATCAAACTCATCCTCAGCGATAACCTCGTTTGATTCATCAAACTCGGCATTCTCAACGTCAATATCAACGGTAGATTCCTCATCAATTTGGAATTCACGCTTGGCATTATCAACATTCTCGTTAGAAGTAACTGTATTGTTAAAATTGTTGGGGTTGATGTACATAGCCTCAACAGCGCAAAGCAATGAAGCGCTAGTAGTAATAATTTGAGAGAATTTCATTTTGAATTAATATTATGATACCCCTGAAGATTTGAACAAACCCAAACTGAGTGATAAGAGTGAGAAATGAATATGAATTGATACTATTCAGGTTGATGAAAAGAAAAAAAAAATTTTTTCTAAAATTCAAAGGAAATCTATTCGGGTTTTATACTAAAAGAAATTCATTTTTAAGCTCTGCTAGTTTTTTTAATGTTTTTAATAAGATATTATAAATACTATCTTCAATATAAACCAATAAAGTGAATATAAGGCATTAAGATTGGTGTATTGACTATGCGATTATATTGAAATAATAGGTTCACTATTGGATATGAGAAAAGCAATCGTAATATAAACTTATTAAGAATTAATTTTCTCAGGTATAAAGGGTTTAAAATGCACCTTTTAAAATAAAAGGTATATATTTAATAAATTGAAAACATTTCCTAGATACAGTTTATCATGGTATTCTTATTTTAATAAGATATTCAGAATCGCATGTATTTCCAAATAGAAAAGGCTATTCTAGAATACAGCTTTTTCAAAGACACATTGATATTTTTATTTATTTATTAAGATATCTCAGGGATCAAAAGTGATAACAATGGAAAGACAATTTGAAGTTTTATAAAAAAAATAAAAATAAAAATAAAGAATAAAAAAGCTTTTTTTTTTATTTCGATTGAATTTTCAGATTTCATTAAAGATGAATATAAAATGCAGATATATTATGAATAAAAATGCATAATGCAGTTGAAATAACAAATGATATGAGGCCCTCAAATTTATTTATCTTTTTAGTCTATCTAGCATAGAATGGTATTAGCATGATTTATTTTCAATATGCTCTGATATATATTTGGATAGATGGTATTCAAAAATATTATAATGATATAGATCGTCATGAAAATTATGTGTTAAACGGCTAACAATATTTATTTTTAAAAATCATGAGTATCAATAATTATATTTCATTGGCGTTTTATTTTTGGATTTTCAGTAACGGCATTAAGAAGCATTAATTATATGATTATTTGAAAAAGAAAAAAAAATATATAAATAAATAAATGGATCAAAATGAGTTTGACAGATTAAATAGATGAATATGGAGATGAAAGTATATTTTCGAGTCCCCTTTGTTTTTATATTGATATACAACTCTAAAAGTTGAATATTTCGATTGATCGAATAATTACTTTTAAAAGATATTTGTGAATGCCTTATAATTATTTCGTGGCATTTCACAATTATTCTAATTGGTTATTTTTAAATGTGCCTTTTATAGAGGCCGTTTGAAATATCAATCCTGATCATAATTGTAGATACAATATGGAAACTCTCTTCAAGCTTTTATCTATTGTTTTTGGCAACTTTCTCGCGATCATCTTCAGGTATTATCATCCAGTCAAAAATAGTTGTGATCTTTCCGTTTTCACGTGATACCGTCAAATGTAGCCCTAATCACGTGAATGTAGGGTTATTTTTACTTTCTTGTGACTTTCCACAAAGGGGTTCAAAAATTGGTATCCCATCAAAAACAACAAACATAAGCACGTACACATCAAACATAGTAGAAGAAAAGAAAAAAAAATTTTTTTTTTTTTTTTTTTTCACAGATGAAATTTCCTTGGTCTTTCTTTCTCCTCTCTTCTTTCTTTTTTTTTTTTTTACGTTTCACCAGCTTGTCAGCCACTTGCCAGTACAACAGAACTAATCATCAAAAATGGGTCGTCTTCACAGCAAAGGAAAGGGTATCTCTGCCTCCGCCATCCCCTACTCTCGTACTCCCCCTGCTTGGTTCAAGCTCACTTCCGAGTCCGTTGTTGAGCAAATCATCAAGTATGCTCGCAAGGGTCTTACCCCCTCTCAAATTGGTGTCATCCTTCGTGACTCTCACGGTGTTTCCCAAGTCAAGGTTGTTACTGGTAACAAGATTCTCCGTATCTTGAGAGCTAACGGTATGTATTTGTGGCATTCTTTTTGTTGCTTCTAACTATTGTGGTCTTTTGCGTTTAATATGTTTTGTAGGAAAAAAATGTAGTATAAGCATTAGTCTCTTATGATTTGGATCTTGCATTGATGAATGAGCCTGTAAAGTTTATGGATTCGGTGATTCGATTTATTTACTTGGGTAATTTGTCTGTAAGAATCCAAAGTGCAAAATATAAAATAGCAAAATGTACCTCTGATTGGTGAATTATCAAGCTGACAGAGTGGCGAATTTTTTTTAATTTTTTATAGGTCTTGCTCCTGAGATCCCTGAAGATCTTTACCACCTTATCAAGAAGGCTGTCTCTATCCGCAAGCACTTGGAGAAGAACAGAAAGGACAAGGACTCTAAGTTCCGTCTCATTTTGGTTGAATCCAGAATCCACCGTCTTTCTAGATACTACAAGACTGTTGGTGTTCTTCCTCCTACCTGGAAGTACGAGTCTGCTACTGCTTCTGCTCTCGTCAACTAGAAAGGTTTATTAGTTTAATAATAACTTGTGTATGATAGGAAAAGAAAATATATTTTGATGACTTAAAAAAGCGAGAGAAAAAAAATTTTTTTTTTTTTTTTTGATTGTGTTTCCGTGTTTATTCTTTTTTTTTTTTTTTTAATTTTTTTTTTCTTTACTATTCTTTACCTTTTTTACATTCTTGGTCCTGTTTTTGTAGTATTAATAATAGATTAAAAACAATGGGAATTCCACAATTGACTACAGTTTTGTTTGTTGATTTACCTGACCAAGTTAGCGTTGGTATAGATGGGTTTTATTTAAATACCGGGCCCACCTTAGCTGGGATTCGATTTATTCCTGAAGGTATTCATACGCTACACTGGTCCAATGGAGGCAGTGGGAATGTTGAATCGGCATCTCGTCAAGGAGTTTTTTTCAAAAGCGAAGAGACCAATCGACAAGTACTTATTTGTCATTGGGATAGAGAACATGAAGAAATAAGAGTGACAAAAAGCCAGGATGAGGTAGAAGAGCCAATGGCGAAAAAGAAACTACATGAATGGTATGACCGAATGATAACATACAAGCAACTGTACGACGCACAACGGGGTGAGTTTAGAAATCGTATTGAGGAGTTGGACGATGATGGAGAAGTGATTAAAGAAAAGAATGCACAAGTGCAAAGCTTGGACTGGGAGGAGATGGCCCAGAACATAGACAAGGTTGTTGCACGGGTCTTGCCAGAGTATAAAGGCCCAGACGGCAAAATTGTTGCGGGGGTTTATCAGGTGGATACTATGATGCCAACAGAAACAGACAAGAGGCTGCTGGAGCAAGAAACCAAAGATGCTGGAGGAACAACAGCAAAAGAGCCTGAGTACGAATGTCTTTTGTTCACGGAGATAGATTTGAAGAAGACATGGAGGCCCGGAGCCGTAGGAGCCCAACGGAGCAAGGATTATTTGGACAAGAGTTGGTATTTGGAGCAAAAGCTGGGAGAAATGGGCGGGGTAGAAGGATACCTTGGGGAACTGGAGTTGTCGTTTTTGGTGTTTGTGATTTACGGGAACCTCAGCTGTGCCGCACATTGGCGCCGGTTGGTGACACTGGTGCTCCAATGCGAAGAGTTTGATACGATGACCCACCCGGGCGAGTTTGTGAAGATTTTGGAAGATGTTTACGCGCAGCTGCTGGTGGTTCCAGAAGAGTATTTCCACGAAGTGTTGGGCGGGTCAGGATACATGGGGGGTCTGTTTGGCAAGCTGTACGGCGACATTTTCACACGGATGCCTTTAGAGGACCGGTGGCTCAGTGGAGGCGAGTGTGACGACAGCGCAAGCAAGCGAATCAAGGAGACCGTCGAGAAAATCAAACACGAGGTGTTTAAAAAGAGATTTGGAGTTGAACTGGGTGTAAAAGAAGAAGAAGAAGAAGCGAATTTTGGAAGTGAGGGGTTTGAATACCGAGATTGGATTTAGGCAGCATAAAAAAAAAAGATTTTTGGATTGCTGGGTGAGTGAGTTGATCGACTGTCGGTTCAAGGTTTTCCCATAAGTTGGGTAAATACATAAATATAAATATAAAAATACATTAATTTCAATTTTTTTTTTTTTCACCAAATTTTTTTTTTTTTTTTTTTTCTTCAAAAAAAAAAAATAAATATATATTTATTTCAATCATAGAAACAAAACAGCAGTCATTCTTTGACTATGCTTTCTCCTAAAGATTCTCCTCCTCTTCTAAGGAGTGACACTGTTCACGATAACCGACGCTCACGGGCCAAATATCGCCTGAAACACAAAACTACTCGACAGCTACACCGGCTGGACGTCGACGTTGACAAGCACCTGAACCCGTATCTCATTTCCTCGAGCTCTATCTTCAATTATCTGCCCAACTATGTCTCTCGATTCTTGGGATACAGGGACACGTCGACGCCAGAGACACGACTCAACAACCCGCACCACAAAAAGCAAGGGCCCCGTCTCCGGGCAAAGCCACTCCCAGACTTTATTCGCAGCTGCTGGGTTCTGGTGACAACCTTTGCCGGCATGGTTTTATCTATGTGCGTGATGAAATACTCCAACACGTTCAACGGCAACAACAGCCACCACTGGCATGCGCCGGTGATTGTCCCCTCCTGGGCTGCGACCGCCATTTTGATTTACAATGCCGTGGAGTCGCCATTGGGTCAACCCCGCAATACGTTTTTTGGAACAGTGATCTCAGCCGTGGTCGGCATCTCTTTGACTAAGCTATTTATGCTACGGCCCGAAAACGAAGAGTACCTGTGGCTGTGCGGGGCACTTAGTGTGGGCGTGGCCAGCATTGCTATGGCTTTAACGAAAACTGTCCATCCACCCGGCGGCGCCACGGCGTTGATAGCATCGATCGATGATACCATCAGGAAGCTGGGGTGGTTTTTCATAGTGGTCCAAATAGTTACGAGCTTGCTGATGCTGGCGGTAGCGTGTCTGTTCAACAACATCCAGCGTCGATATCCCCTTTACTGGTGGACTCCTTTGACGCTAAAGGCATCTGGGTTTGGACGGAAGGACAAACCACGGAAGAGCAAAAACAACAACAACAACAACAACAACAATATAGAGACCACGATGAGTCAACAACAAACGGCAAGGGACAATAGCGAAGAACTCAATAGCAATGACAAGAATGGGAATCAAAATGTTCTCGACCGAGTGAATGCGGACATAAATCGAGACACCGCCGCACAGAAAACTGGGTATGGAATTCCACAACCAGCTGTGGGGGGTCAACTACCGAACGCCGCACGCTCAGCAATCTTATATCCGGACAATACTAATAACAATAACAGTGGTACTAATAACAGCAACAGTCACCATTTAACCACCCTCAACTCCAACATCAACAACAGCACCATCGACGGGCCATCCATTTCCTCTTTCAACGCCCCTTTTAAATCCAAATCCATAGACACTGAAAATTTTGCAAACTTATCGCCCAAATCCACTGGCTCTTTCCAGTCATCATCACCATCACCATCACCATCATCATCGTCATCCAACTATATTCCCACAGTGAACGACAGTTTTGACGATATGGGCAGCTCTCTTTCTAAACATCCTAGTAAATCCCGGTCTCACAGTAGCGGGTCGATCAGCAAACACGGCCACACTGCTGGCTCTACTACTGTTCCTGCTGCTGCTGCTACTGCTGCTGCTGCTGCTACTAGTGTTGCCGCTGCAAATAGCAATAGTAATACTAAAGATACCGTTTCTGAAAATGATAACAACAATGTCAATAACAATGACAATGGCAACAACAACAACAACAACGATAACGATAACGACAGCGATATAATACCATGTCCCACGGCTATTGTCGACGATTCTGATGGCCAGTCGCTAAACCTGCGGCCGACACAAACCCTTTCTCAAGCACTTGGCCGGACCCTATCGCGCACTCTTTCTCACGTCGTTTCTGATACCGGCTACACGCAGGTGATTGGGCGGCATCCCAACGATACCGGTGACTTGGTGATCAACAAGAAGTTCCTGGAGAGCGAGAAGGGCAGCCCCAGTGACGACAACAATGACAGCAACGGCAACGAGGACGACAATGACAGCGACGGCAGCTCCAAAGAAGATGAGGGCCCCGCAGTGGTCATTTTGGCTTCTCATTTCGCGTTGCCACCAGGCTTGGAACTGACCGAGGAAGAGCAAGTTTTGCTGGGTCGGATCCAGGAGCAGTTACGCGGCCTACGACAACAGCAGATAGAACAAACCTCTGGCGACAAGGCAGTATGAAGCATTCTTGTTTAGAAATTATCTTTGATTTATTATTATTATTATTATTATTATTATTATTATTATTATTATTATTATTATTAT
>JAKTYK010000242.1:0-11090 GCA_030578655.1 Magnusiomyces starmeri
AAATTTTTTTTTTTTTTTTTTTTTTTTTTTTTTTTTTTTTTTTTTTTATAAATAACCCCAGATTTATCTTTAAAAAAAAAAAAAAAAAAATTTTTTTTCTTCTTTATCTTCTTTCAATCTTCTTCTTTTTCTTCCTCTTCTTCTTCTTCTTTATATACTCAATACACCATCAGTTTAATTTTTTTTTACAAATATACAATGCCCGCTCCCGTAGTCAAGCCATTCCCCGAAAAGAGCCAGGCGCTTGCCAACGCTCTCGGGGACCACATAGTGCAGGTGCAGAACAAGGCGCTGGCGAAGCACGCGGGGTCGAGCTCGGCGGCCGAGTTCTACGTTGCCGTCAGCGGGGGGTCGCTTGTGGCGACTCTGCGCAAGGCGCTGTTGCACCGACAGGACGTGAAATGGACGTCATGGTATGTATCTATAATCATATATATCTATAATCATATATTTGTGTCTATGTGACTAACTTTGTTTTTTTGCCCCCCCCCCCCCCTTGTAGGAAAATCTACTTTGCCGACGAGCGGATTGTGCCGCTGGACAGCCCCGACTCGAACTACGGGCTGCTGAAGCGGGAGCTGCTGGACCACCTTCCGGGCGACCAGCAGCCGGAGGTGCACGCGATCGAGTACGACGGGCAGGAAGCGACGGCGGCGGCGACGTGTGAGCGGGTGGCGGAGGCGTACGCGGCGACGCTGGAGACGACGATCCGGCAGACGTCGACGACGATCGTGGACCCGGGGACGCACGAGTCGCGGGTGGTGCCGCGGTTTGATTTGGTGCTGCTGGGCTGCGGGCCCGACGGGCACACGTGCTCGCTGTTCCCCGGGCACCGCCTCGTGCTGCGCCCCGCCCCGCACAAGCTCGTCGACTGGCTCGACGACTCCCCCAAGCCGCCCCCGGCTCGCGTCACCCTCACCAAGCTCGTCCTCGGCATCGCCTCCACCATCATCTTTGTCGCCGAGGGCGCCGCAAAGGCGGACGTCTTGAAACAGGTCCTCGCCGACAAAAACCCGGCCTTGCCCGCCGCCCAGGTCAACCAGTTGGCCTTGAATGGCGCCACGTGGTACGTCACGGATACCGCGGTGCAAAACCTAAAGCTTTGAGGCATTGATGGGGTTGTTTATATACTTTTATTTGGTCATGTTATTTTTTTGTAAACAAAAATAAAAAAATAATAAAAACTATATCATTAATCTAAAGAACCCAGTTGAAGATATACATATGTTTATATACATATAATTGTTAAAACCTAATAGCAATAAATAATAATAACTTTGTTATTTTTTTTTTTTCTCTCTTTTTTTCAAGGATCAACAAACTCTAGTTCGGATTTGATGAAGGCGTCCACGGTCAAGAGCTGGTCGACGACATTTGCGTCCAGCATCTCGACATCCTTATTATCGAGCGACTTGTCTTGCGAATAGTCCATTGGCGAGTCGAGGTGCAACGATTTGGCAGGGTGGTCCTGACTTTGCTGCTGTTGCTGCTGCTGTTGCTGTTTTTTGCAAGACAAGGGGACCGGGAACTGGAACGCTTTGGGGACAGTGCGTTTGGAGATCTTGTTGATGGAGCATGACGAGAAGGAGGGCGTGTCTATGGGCGAGGCCATTTGGGATGACGCGCACGTGGCGGGCGATGCAGAGGACGGTATGGACGGAGTGGAGGTGCAAGTTGAGCTGGAAGCCGACGACGACGACGACAACGACGACAACGACGACGACGAAGACGGGGAAGAGGAGGAGACGGTGGCTGTGGCTGTGGCTGTGGACGAGAGGGCGACGGCGGTGGCTGCTGCTGCTGCCGCCGCCGCCTCTGCGCATATACACGGGGTTCCGTTCGAGCAAAACCCGCAGGGGTCTATTTGGGGGAGGTTGTTGAGTTTGAAGTGAGGCGAAGAGGATATAGATGAGGAAGAAGAAGAAGAAGAAGAAGAAGAAGAAGAAGAAGAAGAAGATGAAGATGATGATGATGATGATGAGGACAAACTGGGTCCGTTAGAACAAGACACACGGGAGGGCGAAGGCAAAGCAGACATTATGGGCGCAGAGGTACAAGGCGGGGGGAGGGGTTTTGAGGACAACGGGACGGAGGAAAGAGAGGATGGGGAGGAGGAGGCGGATGCCAGGGAGGCAGATTTCAGCGTGTTTGCTTTCCAAGACGCTATGAGTTTGGAGGAGGCCGAGGAGGGGTTCCGTTTGGATCTCTTTGGCGTGAGGGCGACGGACGCCCATTGCAGCCGGGAGCCGGCGTCTTCGGGCTTATCAAAGTTTAGCAAGTTTTTGGGCGCGACGGCGGCTGGCTTACTATGGTGGTGGGGGTTGATGTTGATGGTGCCGTTGATGGGGCCGTTGATGGTGCCGGGAGGGTTGTTATCGTCGGGCGCCCCGCCCCCAAAGATGGTAGAAATGCACAAGCTGCTGGGATCGGAGGGGCCCGTGGGGTCGGCGAAAACGGATGACGAGATGGCGGAAGACACGGAGGAAGAGAGTGAGGGAGGAGAGGCGGGCGCGACGTCGTAGTAGGAGGATGAGGAGGAGGACGAGGAGGACGAGGAGGATGAAGAGGAGGATGAAGAGGACTTCAAAATGTCGCCCGGGGTGGTTGACAAGGACGACAAGGGCGAGCCGGCAAAGGACATGGAGGAAATGGGTTTGGAGAGGGCAATGGACAGGTCGATGGTGGAGGAATTGACTCTCGAAGGGCTGGTGAGAAAAAGTTCGCCCAACGATGGAGAAGAGGTTGTTGTTGTTGTTGTTGTTGTTGTTGCGGGAGGGACGATGTCGAGTTGTAGTTTTGCCGAATCTTCGTCATGATCCGGAGGCGTTGTTGTGGTAGAAGATGAGTTGCTGATGGTTAACAGAGATTCCGAATCGCACGTCTCGTCGTCCGAAAGTCGCTTCAGTTTTTTGTGCAAGTTACTGCGGCTGCTACACCAGGATTTACCTTGAGAAGAGGGGTTGATTAAAGAGGAAGAAGAAGAAGAAGAAGAAGAAGAAGAAGGAGGAGGAGGAGAAGAAGAAGATGAAGCGTCCAAGTTATTTCCATTATTGATGCCAGAAATATCAAAATTGGCCATTGAGCTACTATCAGTCAATTCATCATTATTGTTATTATTACTATTACTCTTTTTATTTGATTCTGTTTTGGAGGTGACAAAAGATCGCAACGATGTGGTGGAACAACAGCGTTTGGAAGGATTGGACTTTTGCAAGCTTTTGCAAGAGGCCGGAGAGGAGGAGGAGGAGTCATCCTCCAAAGCCATCCGCTGCTCTATTCGAAGTTTGATTTTCTCCTCGTCATCATAATCTTCGTCGCCATCGTTAACGTCAAACAAATCAAAAGAAAACCCTGCGTTGGGAGTGGTATAAGAAACGGTCGGAATCGGGGGCTGGCAGGCGCTTGCGTTGAAATAGAAAGGTAGCATAAGAGAGTCGCCAAAGTCTGTGTTTGTTTTGAGAGGCTTTGGCTCATGTTCATTTTCGTGTTCGTGTTCATGTTGAGACTGGGAAGATAAGGTTCCAGCAGACGCGGCAGGCAAAGGATCACTGAGCTGGGGGGGCACGGATTCCTGGGGAGATGGGGACGAGAGCTTTGTTTTCCAAAGAACGAGCGCTTGCATCATATTTGCCGAGGCGGTTTTGAGATCAGCGATTTGTTGTTGGTGTTGTTTGACGAGCCCGGAATCCAAAATGCCACAGGGCGACTGCTTCGCGGTCTTCTTTCCTCGTCTTTTGCAAGGCTTGGGCTTGGTAACAGGATCAACGGCAGGAGCGGGAGTTGAAAGGTTGCAAGTAGAGTAGTAGTCTTCAGTCTTGATAAGAGATTTGCGTTTTGTGGAACTTGGGACATGGTCAGGGTCCTCCTTTTTGATAAAGGTGGCCGAGGCAGACACGCCGCGGAGTCGTTCGTTTTCCTGGCGCAGTTCATCTATGATTACGTGGAGCATTTGGTTTTCGAGATTGGCCGACTCCAAGGCGATCCGTAGGCAGTTGATCTCGAGATATTTGGGGTCCTGGTCTTGGTTGGTAGAGACATCTTTGGACGCAAGTTTGGGAGGATTAAGAAAGGCAGAGAGATAGGGGGGGATATTTGAGGAGGAGGACGAGGAGGACGAGGCGGTGGCATTATTAGGGGTGATTTCCGAGCCAGGAACGGCAGCCGATGAGTTTATCGTGGCAATAGTGGCAATAGTGGCAATAGCGGCTGTAGGTGGTGGGGTAGTTGCAGTTGTAGTGATGGTGTTAGCGGAAAGGTTTAGCGACGACGGGTCAGGGGACTGGGAGAGGGGAGGAGCAGCCGGAGTCGGGGCGTTGATGTCGAGACAGGTCAACAGAGAGGACGGGGAGGTAGCAGGAGGAGATACAGTACCAGCTGTACGATCCAAGGAGGAAGAAGACGGCGGGGATGCGATGGTTCTTGATAGAGTGATGGAGGAATTATGCAGAGAGGAAAGATCATCAATGGGAGATTTAGGGGTATTGTTTGAATTTTCATTATCATTATTAGTATTATTGTTATTAGGTTTTGAAAGCGAGATATCGCGGGTATCAGATTTTGTGGGAGAAAACATAAGCTCGAAGGGAGCTGCAGACATAATCTCCATAGTGTTAACGTTAAGATTAATATTATTGGGGTCATTACAGCGGTTGTTGTTGTTGTTGTTGGTATTAATGTCGGAATTGGATGTGCGTGCGGCTGTGCACATGTCAGTGAAGGGGGAGGAGGAGGAGGTGATGGTGGTGGTATTATTGTTATTAATATTTGGTTTTTTTTTGCCGATGGACACGGAAGTGGGAGCAGGAGAGGCATTATTGGGCACCGGATTAATATCCAATCCATTCTTATTGGAGGTAGTGGTGATACTGGTAGTATTAGTAGTACTGGTAGTACTGGTAGTATTGGTGGTGGTACTAGTAGTACCGGTGGTATTTTTATCATTATTATTATTTTTATCATCACATATGCTTACCGGTTCCGGAGGTTTTATATCCATTTCAACATCAACATCGATATCAATGTCAACATCAAGATCTTGGTGTAAATGTAGGCCAGAGGTGGCGACGTTTCGGACAAGCTCGTCGACGATGCTGAGCATGGCAATGTCGCTGTCATTGTCATTGTCATTGTCATTGTCATTATCCTTGTCTTTGTCATCATCTTCGACTTTGATTCGAGTGAAATCAGCGGTGATCGAGAGGGGGAAGGAGCCGTCAAGAACAGAGGGCTGCCGCGTAACTACGGGGGGAGGAACAATAATGTCAGGCTGGGGTTTGTGAAGTTTAGAAATGGGCGCGGAATTAGAAGCAGAAGCGGAAGCAGAAGCGGAAGCAGAAGCGGAAGCAGAAGCGGAAGCAGAAGCGGAGGTAGAAGCGGAGAGCTTTTTTTGTTTAGGATGTAGTTTTGATGCAGACGATTTTCGAGCAAGTTCCCCTTGGGATTGTTTTGAATCTTTAGGTGCTGGTCGGGGTGTTGCAGACTCAGGATTGGCGGGAGTACAAGAGGAAGAGGGATTTGGGGAGACACCGGAAAGGGGAGGAGGTTTAGAAAGAAGAACTTTAGATGTTGAAGACTTGTCTTTAGTAGACTTTGAAGATGCCGATGGTTTTTTTGTTGACAAGGGTTTTTCGACTTTCTGAGAAGTAGAGTTGTTGTTGTTATTTGAAGATGCAGATGCAGATGCAGATGCAGATGATGATGATGATGATGATGATGATGATGATGATGGAGATGCATGAGAGGTTTTACGTTTGAGAGAATTAGAGCCAGAAGTAGTAGAGCAAGGTTTACGGCCCGGTTTAGGTCGAGGGGGAAGCACCCATTTTTTTGAGGTAGAGATTTTGGGTAATTGAACATGATGAGAGGAATGAAGCTGTAGATGCTTTGGATGCTGTAGAATCTGTGGGTTTTGTGTATTTTTTAGAAGTTGCTGTTGTTGTTGGTGATGGTGAGGCTGAAATGGTATGGAATTATTATTATTATTATTATTAAGATTATTATTGCATTGAGGTGATTTGCTGGATGATTGTGAAATGTGATCAGGAGATGCCGAGGGAAAAGAACAAGACGATTGAGAAGGAGGATGAGGAGGAGGAGAAGTTGAATTGCGGGAAGAGATTGGGGGGGAAGTTTTTGCAGAGGGGACGGGCTTTGGAAGAACGGGGGACAAGCGAGGTTTACAGGCAAGAGGGATGGAGGGTTTTATAGGACATAAGGGGCGGAAAGAAGAGACAGGAGGAGAGGCCGATCTACAATGTTGGGGCTGTTTGGGGACGATGGGGGTTGCGAGTTTAGAAGAGGTGGAGGGTGAGGGAATAGGGGAGCTAGCCGATTGAAGTTTTTGAGAGGCGGGGCTTAATTTTTTCAAGGGAAGAGGGCGAGTTTGATTTGAAGAAGAAGGAAGAGATGACATTTAAGAAAAAGAAATGGGTTTATTGTTGTTGATGTTGATGATGTTGTTGTTGTTGTTGTATAAATTTCATTCATGGATGGATGGAAAAGAGGAATTGGGACGTAGGTGCACGCGGAGAAACATGAAGAAGAAAGAAAGCGTAACTACAAGACAAGAAAACCAGGCATAAAAAAGAAAGAAACTGGGAATAGTTTTTTATTATTATGGAAAAAAAAAAAAAAAAAAAAAGTTAAAATTTTACGTTATTTAAAAAAAACTCGGAGTAGCACAGCAGTAAAGGCTGGTTTGCGATTTTCCGGGGTGAGCGGAACTCGTGGAATAAAAATTTTAAATTTGTATAAAAAGAACATTGATCTCTTTTTCTTCTTCTTCTTCTTCTTTATTATTATTATCTTCTTCTTCTTCTTCTTCAGTTGACATTACTAAAAACTACGCATCCACAGGACCAAGTTTGCGCTGGCCAATCACAAATCAATTGAACGTAATATTTTTATTTATTTATTTTATTTATGTCTTGACAATTTTTTTTTTTTTTTTTTTTTTTTAACAACAACATCATCAACGTACTTGAAATAATTAAAAACTGTTCATGAGCCGCATCCGATTTCACCCGCGCGTTGTTCCGATAGTCTTTGTTACATTACACTGTTGTTACATTACATTTATGTTACATTACCTTGTTATTACATTACATTTATGTTACATTACATTTATGTTACATTACACTGTTGTTACATTACATTTATGTTACATTACATTTATGTTACATTACACTGTTGTTACATTACATTTATGTTACATTACATTTATGTTACATTACACTGTTGTTACATTACACTCATGCAAGTGGGCTTTTTTGGCTCAACCCTTTTTTTTTTTTAGTCCCAGCAGCAGCAGCCGCAACAACCGTGCGGATCACGTGAAGCGGTTTAATTAGATACCAGAGCAGATTTTTTATTATTATTATTATTTTATTTATAGAAGTTTTTTCAGACAAAAAAATATATAAATATAAATATATATATAAACCTCCTTTATATATTTATTTATATATATATATATATATATCTCCTTTGTCGTTTAATCCTTATACAGTCGTTTTTTTATTTTGGATAATATTCGTCTGTTCAGTCAATCGTTTTAAACCTTCTTCATCTTTTAGATTCCTTGGCCTGCCGATATATTTTTAATTATTCTGTCTTGGCTTTTATTCTTGTTGTTGTTATTTTGAGTTGATATATATATATATATATATATATACAAACTCAAAGATGTTACGGATATCATCACTATTGTCCGGCATCTTGACTAGCTTGGCGATCTTGTCCTCGTCCGGCACCCCCGTGGCTGCGCTGCAGTTTGATTTCAACGACGAGTCGGCCCGCAACGAGGGCCTGGCGCTCATCGCAAAGGGCCTCATGGACTACTATACCGGCAACGAGACGGGCCAAACGCCCGGCATGTTCTCCAACCCCTACTACTGGTGGGAGGCCGGCGCCGCGTGGAACTCGATGCTGGACTACTGGTTCTACACGGGCGACGAGACCTACAACAGCGTCCTCAAGTCGTCGCTGCTCTTCCAAATCGGCGACGACTGGGACTACATGCCGTCCAACCAAACCACCACCGAGGGCAACGACGACCAGGGCTTCTGGGGCATCACCGTCATGGCCGCCGCCGAGAAAAACTTCTCCAACCCGGACTCCAACTGGCCCTCCTGGGCGTACCTGGCCCAGGCCGTCTTCAACACCATGGCCTCGCGCTGGGACACAAAGTACTGCAACGGCGGCCTCCGGTGGCAGATCTTCACCTGGAACAATGGCTACAACTACAAAAACACCGTCTCCAACGGCTGTCTCTTCCACATGGCCGCCCGCCTCGCCCGCTACACAAACAACCAGTCCTACATCGATTGGTCCGAGCGCGTGTGGGACTGGGTCATCGACGTCAACTACATCGACACCTCCGACCCCAACGCCTGGCCCGTCTACGACGGCGGCTTCATCTCCGACAACTGCACCGAGGTCTCCAACCTCGAGTGGACCTACAACGCCGGCCTCTTCATGGCCGGCTGCGCCTACCTCTACAACCACACGCAGGACGCCAAGTGGCTCACCCGGCTCGAGAACATCTGGGGCCGCGCAAAGGTCTTCTTTTTGCCCCAAACAAACATCATGTACGAGGCCGCCTGCCAGCCCACCGACCGCTGCAACAACGACCAGCGCTCCTTCAAGGGCATCTTTTCCCGCTTCCTGGGGCTCACCTGTCTCATGGCCCCCTCCCTCAACGACGAGATCCAGGCTTACCTCAAGCCCTCCTCCGAGGCCGCCCTCCAGTCCTGCTCCGGCGGAAGAGACGGCCACACCTGTGGCCTTGACTGGTCCGCCGACGGCTGGGACGGCTACTACGGCCTCGGCGAGCAGATGTCTGCCCTCGAGGTCTGTCTCAACCGGCTCGTTTGGAACAAGCCCCCTCCTTTGTCTCTCGAGTCGGGCGCAAGCTCCCCCACCAACGACACCGCAGGGTCCACCCGCACAAAGGTCACCAAAAACACCGAAATCACCGTCGAGAGCAAGGACCGTATCGGCGCAGGCTTCATTACTGCGTTTGTTCTTATCTTTTTGTTGCTGGCTTCCTGGTGGTTGATTATTTAAATATATATATATATATGAATGAATTAATGAACTAATGAATTAAACCAAAAAAATAAAATGTGTAAGTGACAAGAAAGTATAATAAGTAAGAGAAAGTATATTTTTTTATATTTAAACAATAATAACAACAACAAAAAATAAATAAACGTCTATTAAAAAAAAATTAAAGCATAAATATATATATATATATATATATATATATACTAAAGTTCAGTTTCGGTAACTTGTTGAACCTCTTGGGTCTTTTCGTCAAACTTGGTGTTGGAAGAGTTTTCCAGACGCTGGTCAATGGTCTTAAACACCTTGTGGCCTCTGACAAACCAGTAAAAGATGCACCAAACGCTGTAGCCGACAATGACAACAGACATGTAGTTCATGTTGTCTTTGGTGACGGGCATGGTGAAGGGCAGGGAAAAGAAAACAAGAGCAAACAGGGTCCAGAGCAGGGTGATGACGTTGGCGACAAAGCCCAGGGGCCCGAGCCAAAAGGGCCCGTGGGTGATGGTGTTGCGGCCGCGCAGAAGCAGGCACGAGATAGGAATGGCATAAGACAGCAGCAGAAACGTAATGGTGCCGACAACCATCGAGTTGAAGCCCGAGGTGGACACCAGGTACAAGCAGCCGCAAATGGCGACCCAGCAGCACGACATAAAGTTTGCATTGAGCGGGACGCCCAGCGTCGGGTGGATGACGCTCCAGTAGCGCGAGCCGGGCAGGCCCTCGTCTCTGCTAAAGGACCAGCACAGGCGCGACATCCAAGTCTGGCCCGACATGTTGCAGCCAAAGGCAGTGAGAAGAAACATGACCACGAGCCAGATGGCGCCGCCCTTGTTGCCGACGGCCTGGTAGTAAATGTCAATGATGGGGACCATGGTGTTGGAGTTCATGATCTCGTCGTAGTTGCGGATGCAGAAAAACATGGCAATGACATAGGTGAAGGAGGTCAAAAAGCCAATGGCCACGGTGCCCATGATGGCGACGGGGATCTTTTTTTCGGGCTCCAGCGCCTCTTCGGCCATGTGCGTGGCCGAGTCCAGGCAGGAAAAGCACCAGTTGGGGTTGATGAGGCCGACAATAAAGGCAATGGCCGAGGAGGACCAGCCCGTTTGGTTGTTGAACTGGACAAAAACAAAGTTGGGGGACTGGTACTTGCCCGAGGAGCAGGCCAGCACGGTGACGGTGATGGTAAAGTACGAGATGAGAGAGATGTACAGCGCGGCCTTGGCAAAGTAGGGCAAAAGCTTGCCGTACCAGTTAAAGGCAAACGCCACGAGGTTGACGAGCTGGAAGGTGACAAAGACCATCCAGTCACGAACCACAAAGTCCGGGCCGGCCAGCAGGGCGTGCATGCCGACAATCACCTGGGCCACGGACATGGACGTTGACGCGGAGCTAAAGACCGAGCCGGCCCAGGCCAGCGCGCCGCACATGTACGACAAAAAGGGGGCGTATTTCTTGGGCGCCAAAACAGCCGTCCAGTAGTACTGGCCGCCCGAGTTGGGGTACGCCGAGGCGAGCTCCGAGAGGGTGATGCCGATGAAGGACGAGACCGTGGCGATGATGAGAATGCCGTACACAATCATGAGCGGGCCGCCGCTGCTAATGCCGGTGACCAACGCGGCCGAGATACCAAACCATGAGTTGGTCAGACCAAAGCCAATGCCCAGCAGCGACCACGCGCTAAAGTTGCGGCGCAGCTCCGGCTTGTACCCCATTTCCACGAGCTTGAGATCCTCCTGCTCGATCAGAGATTCGCGTGTTACTGCTCGCTCCAGGTTGTTTGTGTCGTGCGTCGAGATGCGTGAGCGCAGCTTGCTGGCCGGCTGCTGCGACGTCGGCGAGATGACAGGACTTATTTGAGATGTCATGGTTTGAGTATGGATGAGGGAGGGATGGGGAGAGAAGAAGAAGAAGAAGAAGAAGAAGAGGAAGGAAAGAAAAAAAAAAAAAAAAAAAAAAAAAAGAGGGAAAAAAAAAAAAAAAAAAAAAAAAAAAAAAAAAAAAAAAAAAAATAAAAAAAAAAA
>JAKTYK010000243.1:0-11072 GCA_030578655.1 Magnusiomyces starmeri
TTTTTTTTTTTTTTTTTTTTTTTTTTTTTTTTTTTTTTTTTTTTTTTTTTTTTAAATTATTATTAAATCTACTAAATCTAACATACTTTTAGGATGCATACCAAATTCTTGGAAATCTCTCCTACAATTCTAAATATTCTACCTTGCATATTTCCAAACTTAGCGGGGACTCTAAGCAGCCATACCCACCTCTTTTTGATACCCTTTGGTATTATAGCTCTGATGAATTTAAATCTTCTACGATTGATATAATTAACAACAACATTGGTTACCTTCTCCTATCTTATACATCAACTATTGATTCAGCTGCTTCACAGGACCGTAACCAGGCTATTTTAGATTTCCAAGCTCTTTCGGAAACAGTTGTAACAAAATCGAATTTTTTGGCACAAAGCCATTTGGCACAATTCTGTCAACTCTTGTATTTGACTATTTTGCAGTTTATCGAGATTCATTCGATTGATATTTCTGGATTACCCACTTCAGTTGCTGATTTCAGTGAAGAATTGTTACAAAAAATTGAACACAACATTGATTCTTGCGAAAATAAGGAGTTTGTTTCAGTTTTTAAGAGATATATTTCGTTATCGTTAATTAATATTTCGGAATCGAAGTGTAAGTTATCCATTGCAAAAGCTTGGATTTACTTTGCTTTAGGGATGCTTATTCTCTACGTTCCTAATATCCCATTTGATCCTGCTATTCATCAACACGTTGCCTACGATAGATCCGTTGCCCAAAAAACTCTTTCTGAAGAAATTTTGACTTGCTTGAGATATCTCAAATCAGTTATTTTGACTCACGAAAACCTGGAACTTGAGAAATGTTGGGAAGAACGAATTCCTCAACCAATCTCTGAAGATGTTCCAGTTGTATACCGCCCGGTACCATCACAGATTAGTGCAATTTATGATGAATGGCACTCGTTACTATCGTCAATTCCCGAAAATCTTATATTATCACTTATTGACGATAATGATGACATAACGACACAACTTGAACAAATCAAAAATATCCAGAGGAATACTACTCAGTTTATTGTCAGAATGGGTTCAAACTTTAAGCAATATGCTGATATCATGTCTCCTTTAAATTCTTTTATCTACTCGCTGAAGATAGGTCTTGATATTTTTTCAAGTATTGACAAGTCATCATCTTTTAATCCTTACAGTCTTATTGATCCCATTCAAATCATTGATGAAAACAGTCTTGATAAAGTATTCTCACTTGTCAAAAAGGACATTACAAAACTTCCTGATGAAATCGCAAATCCTCTTTTACTTTGCCTCCTTGGAACTACCAACTTGGTTTATAAAACCAGACATGAAACAAGCAACTTGAGTGACATCAATTCTGATTTGGATAAAATTTTCAGCTTTATTTTCCGCTCCTTTTATTACAAATGGTCTCTCACAATGATGCGTGATGAGACTGCAGAGGCCTCTAAACAATCTATTTACCAAGATAATAGTGAGCAAGAAGTTGAAGATGATTTCAAAAAGATGTTCCCTGACTATGAAGACGTCATCTCATTGGAAGAGGCCACTAAGATTAAAAATGAAGACATCCATTTTGATCTTGTTCAGATTTATCTTCAAATATTTGGAAAAGGCACTGTTTCTATCTCAGAAATTACTTCGCGAAATGTTGCATTTTTACAGAAATTCAGCAAATCATATCCCAACAAGTTTGTAACCGAAAAAATAACGAATGTGTTACCTGTTATTATTTCGTTGCTTTCAAAGAAATTAAAAGGACAAAATTCATCCGAACTACAAGAAAGTCCTTATGATTTCTATCATTCGCCCCGACCCGAAGAAACTGTAAAGTTCACTACTTTAGCATTGAAGATTAAATCACAAATAGGGAAATATCTTGAACTTTGGCCTGAAAATGCTACGTTACAACATATTTCTTCCAACTGCGATGACATTCTCGATTTGCCTTTAATGTCTCCAATTGCACGTTATTTAGTCAAGATTGAACAAACACATGAACTACTGGACGGGTGGGAAAAATCTGCTAGTAAAGATTACTCTGTTAAAAACCTTTCTCAGGATGTGGCTGCCACAATAATCAGTGTCAGGAAATTAGAACTTTCATCTCTTCCTAAATTACTTGATTTAGAGGAGGTATCTTCTATTAGACAAATGAGTAAACAATGGTTTACTCTTTTTGAGCTTTTATTTGGTAACTCTTCTAAGCTCGACGGAGATGATAAGGAATCTCAAACAATTTCCTCCGATATTGTCCACACTTTAACCACCTTTATTAGCAACTCTACGTATGGTCAATTTGGCCACCGTCTTCAGCTTTTAAGTGCTTTTGCCGAACATACTGAACAGTTGAGTGACGATTTACCATCTTTGAAGACAGTGTCTGAAAGCATTAGAAATGTTATTAACTTTTATGAACCCCTCTCCAAAAAGGTATCTGCACATATCCAAAGCAATAGACAATCTCTGATGAAAGAGGTCAAGGATATTGTCGATCTAGTACGATGGAAAGATACTACTGTGGCAGCTCTTAAACAAAGCATTCGAAAATCACATTACAAGGTTCATAAAGTTGTTCGAAAATATCGAGAAACTTTAGCTGCATCTATTGAACCGATTTCTTCTGCTGGTCTTGATCAACTTCCTGAAGCTGATTCTTCGATTTTACCTGTTTTCGAACTTTCGCCAAGCTCTACTTATAATAGTATAAGTAAGCACTTGGAAATTGCTACGAAGATGCCTCAATGGAAAACTCGATCTGCTCATCTATTAGATGTTGAACAAACTGCAAGTAACATGCATAGGTTTATTGCAAGAATTGAAAAGGAAGATTTGCCTGATCTCGAAGACTTTGCTACGGAGACTATTTCTGACATGAATCGTCTTCGTGACATTACCCCAAAGGTTCTTAACGAGGAAACTAAAAAAGAAGTTTCAACATTGAAGATGCAAAAAAGTAATCTGTTGACTACTACTTTGAAAGAGCTCAGAAGAAGTGGTCTTAAGACAACTGTTCGTGCTGATATTAAAGAGCGTCAAGCTTTAATGAGCAGTATTCTTGCATCTGTGCCCTCATTTACTGGTCTCAATGTTGGAAAGAGCAATACCTATTTTTACAAAATCTTAGATTTAGTTCCTCGTCTTCGAAGTGCAGCTATCTCTTCTGAAAATGACGCTCCACAAGCTGATATTCAACGTGGGCTTGCTATTGCAGAAAATACATTGTCACTTGTCTTACAGCAACGTACTTCTACTGCTGGTCTTATGGAATATAACCAGTCTTTAGAAACCCTGTTTGGTGTTGTTAACTCTGTTGCTTCTCTTATCAACTCCGAGGATAGTATTCAAAGCGATCATTTGCTTCCTGTCATTAAGAGTTCAAACTTGATTGTTACTTGGGTTCCTAAGCTGATGAATTTTGCTATTGAATCTTGTAAGAATGCTTCATCAGTCGGCAAGCTCCCTCTTTCTCAACAACAAACAAAGATATTTTATGATATCTCTGAAACTTTTACAGATCTTGCTGTTAGATATGCACGCTTCAAACCTCTTCTTTCAAACGGCTTATTGACTGCTTCTATGGAAGAGCTTTTTACGCAATTAAATTCAGAATTGAATAATGCTATTTCGGAACTAAAAAGTTGGAAGGAGTCTAATGTACAACTTGCATTTATTGCAGACATCATTATTGAATGGATGCAAAATCAAATTTCTGTTTTGAATTATGACAATGATGTTGTGGAATTTTCTGAGGCACCGACACTAGAGGTTTTGGAAGAAAAGCTTGAAACAGTTAGTAAATCTATCATGGTCATTGTTCAAAATATCTTTACTTCCACAAAGGAATTAATTACAGTTGAAGCAGATAACTGGTTTACCAAGTCCCAAACTCGGTTAATCAACTATTCTCGACAGCTACATCAAAAGAAGATTACGACGTTGGTTACAGAAATTATTCGCCTTGTTTCCCAAATTTCCTTTAAAACGCCCCGAAACTCTCTTAAGGCTGTTGCATTAACTGGTACTTTTGTTCCATTTTTCAAAGAGTATATTGTTTTGTGTGAACTCATTCAAAGCAAGGTACTTCATAACATGAATCGCAATAATAAGACAGCTTATATTTTGATGAGTGCGCTATACAAGATTTCTACTGATGGATTTTGTACACCTGAGGAAGAATCTAAGGAAGATAATTCGGAGAAAACTTCTGACGGAACAGGTTTGGGAGATGGCGCTGGTGATCAAACTTCTAAAGATGATATAGAGCAAGATGAAGGACTCACTGAAGATGCTCAGACTGACAATAAAGACAAGGATGATTCCAAGGACGAAAATGAGGAAGATAATGCGGTTGAGATGGAAGGTGATATGGCAGGAGAACTTGAGGATGCGTCAGATCAAGAAAAGTCTGACGACGAAGATGATAATAATGATGATGACGACGAAATGGATGATGAAGTTGGAGATATAGACGATTTGGATCCTAATGCTATTGATGAAAAAATGTGGGATGAAGATGGTGATAATGATGAAAAGGAAAAGGAATCTGACAATGTTCCTAAGAACCAAGATCAGGACAACCTCCAAGCTAACGACAAGGAAAATGAAAATGGTGAGGGTAATGAGGAAAATCAAGATGGCCAAGATGGGGACAAGGATGAAAAAGATGGTGATAATGAAGAAGGTGATGAAGAAGAGGAGGAGGAGGAGGATGATGTTGCTGAGCAAGAAGATGCAGTTAAGCATGATGAAGGTGAACAATTGGATAATGATATACCTGAGTCGGAAGTTTTGGATCTGCCCGAAGAAATAAACCTCGACGGTGATGATAAAGAAGAGAATAAAGAACAAAACGAAGAAGATGATGATGATATAAAAGATATTGAAATGGATGAGGATATGAATGTTGACGATGAAGAGGAAAAGAAAAAAGACAATGACGATGAGGAAACCCCTAACAATATTGAGGAAAATGATAAAGACGAGCAATCATCGGATGAAAAGGAAAATAACGGAACAGAAATTGACGACGAAAATGATGGTGAAGATGAAGATATGGAGGATGCACCAAATAACGACGAAGAAAAAGCGGCTGCTGAAAAGGATAATATGGAGGAAGACGATGACGACCAAAATGAGTCAGGAAAGCCTCAAGAAACAGAAATGGAAAATAATTTGGAAGGATTAGATGGACCTGATCAATCAGTTAATGATGAAACCAACAGTGATGAAAATGCAGTGTCTCAAGAATCATCGGCAAATAAGGGTGAAGGAAGCAATTACCAAACTGAAGAAGAACAAGACAATATGGACAATAATGGTGGAGATTCATCGGCCAAACCCGAAAACAGTGAAGAAGAAGAAAGAGAAGAAGAGCAATCCGCCACTGACCAAGCTCGAAAAGAGGTTGAGGAATCTATGAAACAGCTTGGTGATGCTCTAAAGGAATATTACGATAGAAAGAAAGAAATTAAGGAGGCTTCTGAGAATCAGTCAGAAGAAAGTGAAGATACTTCATCGGCAAACCAAAACCCTGACGAATTTGAGCATGTTGATGGTGAGAGTGCTGCACACGAAACTCAAGCTTTGGGTTCTGCTTCTCATGATCATAAACAGCGTATTGATGAAAGCAAAGTAATTGAAGAAGACGAAGAAATTCAAGAACAAGATGCTGATAACAATCGTGAAGTTAAGGATGAAGACATGCCAGATACTCATGAAGAAGAGGACGTCAATGGAGAACAAAATACCGACAAGTCTTCGCATGCACAATCTGTTGTAGGTGAAAGGTCTAGAAATGATGACGATGAAGAAGGTGGAGCTGAGGCAGTTAATGAATTCAACGATAATGATGAGGATACCGAGATGAGAGATCCCGACGATCCATTTTATGATGGTGCCGAGCTTGGGTTTGAGCCCTCAAGAACGATTGAGGAAGCACGCGAGCTATGGCAAGCTAATGAATCCGTTGTTCAAGAATCAGCAATGGCTTTAACTGAACAACTTCGTTTAATATTGGAGCCTACCCAGGCCACAAAATTACGAGGAGATTTCAAGACTGGTAAGAGATTGAACATGAAGCGTATTATTCCTTATATTGCTAGTCAATTTAAGAAAGATAAGATCTGGATGCGTCGTACAAAACCCAGTAAACGTCAGTATCAGATTATGATTGCTGTCGATGACTCCAAATCCATGTCGGAATCACAATCTGTGAAACTCGCTTTCCAGTCGATCGCCCTCATCTCAAAGGCTTTAACACAATTGGAAGCTGGACAATTGGCTATTGCCAGATTTGGAGAAACTACACAAGTAGTTCATCCCTTTGAACGGCCTTTTACTTCAGATTCTGGCAGCCATGTTCTTCAATGGTTTGGTTTCCAGCAAACCAAAACTGACGTCAAACAACTTGTTAAGAGGTCCATCTCATTGTTTGAAGAAGCTGAAGTGCGCGGATTCCAATCTGGAGGAGGCGAACTTTGGAAACTTGAAATAATCATTTCCGATGGTATGTGCGAAAGCCATGAAACTTTACGTCGTCTTGTCCGCAAAGCTCGTGAAGAGCACATCATGATGGTGTTTGTTGTTGTGGATGGAATCAATAATCAGGGATCAATTTTGGAAATGAAGGATGTTCAGTATGATCCCGATACTGGTGACATGAAAATCGAGCGCTATTTGGACCATTTCCCATTTGAATATTACATTATTGTAAAGGAAATTCGCGAGTTGCCTAATGTTTTGTCTCTTGTATTAAGACAATTCTTTTCGGAAATTGCTGAATCTTCTTAATATAGATAGATATTGAAATTTTTGTTTGTTTGTTTGTTTTTTTTTTTTTTTTAGTATTATTGTTAGAAAAAGATTATATATATTTGAATTACATTATAAATTAGATTTGATTAAACATATGTATACAAAATTTTGCACTTTTTTTAATCATATTTTATCACACTTTGACTTTCTATATAAAATTTTTTTTCAAGCAAAAAAGAAAAGAAAAAAAAAAAAAAAAAAAAGTTACAAAAAAGTTACTTTTGTCGCTTGTAAATCTTGTTCAAAAATGATTCAAGTACAGCGCCTTTAAAGCCTCTAGACTCATCAACCTTGCTGATCTTATCACGAAGCTCTGAAACAATCTTGTCTTCGTAATCAAGGTATAATTTTTCAATATTGAGTTCATTGAAAAGATCCTTGACAATCTTTTCTTTAGCGGGATCTTTTCTACCATAGTTCTCATCAAGAATCTTTCTTTGTTCGGGGGTAACAATATTAAGAGCGGTATTAACAACCCAGCTGCACTTGTTGTCTTGAATATCAGTTCCAATTTTTCCAATGACAGATGGGTCGCCATAGACATCGAGATAATCATCTTGGATTTGGAAATACTCTCCAAGAGGGATAAGGATATCCCTGGCTTGCTTTAAATCTTCTTCCGAAGAAACGCCAGCCATATACATGGCAAGAGCAACAGGGAGATAGAAGGAATAAAAGGCAGTCTTGTAAGTGACGATGAAAGAATGCTTCTCAAGAGAGAACTTGTTAAGATCAACTTCGTCCTCGGGTGCAGTTAACAAATCGAGAAGTTGGCCAAGTTCTGTTTGGAAGGTGACTTCATGGAAAAGTTCAATAAGATCAACATAATATGATTCCTTTTTGAAGTGATTCTTGAGCAAAATGTAAATAGCGGCTTCAAGCATGAAGGCATCATTGATAGCAATATTTCCAACCTTAGGAACGCGATACCAACATGGTTGGCCACGTCTGGTGATAGAAGCATCCATCATATCATCGGCGACAAGGAAATAAGCTTGGAGCTATACGAAAAATAATTTGACAGTTTACATTAGAAACCGCTATTTTGTATTGACAAAGGTCAAAAAAAAAAAAAAGTACGGACGAAATATACATACCAATTCGACACACCATCCAAGAATAGCAGCTCTCTTGTATTCATCGTCAGAAAGTTCATCAAGCGTCTTACCCTTGAGAAGTCTATATGTGTCGACAACAGAAAGACCACGATTTGCCTTTCCACCGACGGAGTTGTACACCAAACTCTTTTTATACCATTCGATGGCTTCTGGTGAAATTTTAGTTTCTTTAAGAATTTGTTCGAGTTCCTCGACAATTGAAGGGAAAACGGCTTCAAATTTTTCTTTAGGAGTTTGAACAGCAGACATTATTAAAGAACAAAAAAAAAAATCCCCTTTAATTATCTATTGTACAATATAGAATATAAATTGTTTTTTTGTATTGGATGAAAAAAAAAAAAAAAAAAAAAAAAAAGGGGGGGCGGGGAGGGATGTGGACCAGGCTTTATATAAACCTCGCCAAATCTTGATTAGGTAATCAAAGTAAGTATCTAAGCATCATCTGTCAAAAATCTAATAAATCAAAAATCTTTTCAGGTTTTTTTTTTTTTTTTTTATTATTTATTTTTTTTTTATCATAAAATGATAAAGATTATAAAAATACATTAAAACCAAAAATAAGAAAGATGATAGAAGTTTTTTTTTTTTTCTGTTATATTTTTTTATATTCATTAGTTCCCGAGTTCAATGAAATGGGGCCGATCTACCATTCCTGGGCTTTGACACCATACAGACTCTTCTTAGCACCCTTCACAGGATTGACAACAGCATTGTTGTTGGATTCTAAAAAGCTAAACTTGTCTTTTCTCATATCTTCATAGGCCTTGATAAAAGACTCCTTTTGAAGAGTAATACCAATATCATCAAGACCGTTCAAAAGACAGTTCTTGCGGAACTCGTCAATGTCAAAGTGATCAACAAGAACTTCGCCATCGGTAGAAAGAATGCGTTGGTTGGGAAGATCGACACTCAATTGACCACCCTTCTCAGCAATGGGGAAGAGCTTCTCCTTAATGATCTCAGCGGGAAGTCTAATAATGAGAAGACCATTTTTGAAAGAGTTGTTGTAGAAAATATCACCAAATGAAGGAGCGATAACGCATCGAATGCCAAAATCGGCAAGAGCCCAAGGAGCATGTTCTCTTGATGAACCGCATCCAAAGTTGTCACCAGAAACAACAAGGATCTTAGTCTTGTCATATGGAGGGACGTTGAGAGGGAAATCAGTCTTCTCCATCTCACCAGTAGTGGGGTTTTTGGCAAATCTTAATTCGTAGAAGAGACCCTTAGAAAGACCGGTTCTCTTGATAGTTTTAAGAAATTGCTTGGGAATGATAGCGTCAGTATCTACGTTGGCCTTGGCCAGAGGGCAGGCAATACCAGTTTCGATTTGGAATATGGGAATACCGGTAGAAGATGGGGGCTTGGCAGTTTCAATAGCAGGCTTAGCATCCTGAGCACCAGGAGATTGAACTGGTAAATCTTCTATGATTTCAATCTCGTCAGGTCTTATGGGCTCCTTTTCTTGAGCATTGTAATCGGTATCATTGTCGACTTCAATGGTGATAGTAGGATCAGACTTAGGCAGATATTCTCTGACATCTGTAAGATGGCCAGTAATACCAGCAATGGCAGCCATAGAAGGAGAAACTAAATGTGTTCTACTTAAAGCACCTTGTCGACCCTCAAAGTTTCTGTTGGAGGTAGAAGCACATCTCTCGTGAGGAGAGAGAATATCGGGGTTCATACCGAGACACATGGAACAACCAGCTTCTCTCCACTCAAAGCCAGCATCAGTGAAAATCTTATCTAGACCTTCAGCTTCAGCCTGGGACTTGACAAGACCTGATCCAGGAACAACCAAAGCTCTGATAACAGAGTCGGCCTTCTTTTTGCCCTTGACAATACTGGCAGCAAGTCTAAGATCCTCAATACGAGAGTTTGTGCATGATCCAATGAAAACTTTGTCAATCTTGATCTCATTCAGAGGAGTGTTAGGTGTGAGACCCATATATTCAAGAGCACGCTTGACACCAGCCTTGCGGATAGGGTCGGAGTAATTTTCAGGGTCAGGAACCTTACCATTGATAGGGAGAGCATCTTGAGGAGAGGTACCCCATGTGACGGTGGGGATGATATTTTCAGCATCAATTTCGACAACAGCATCAAAATGTGCGCCAGGATCTGAATGAAGGGTCTTCCAATAAGCAATAGCCTTGTCCCACTCGGCACCAGAGGGTGCGAGAGGTCTACCCTTAATGTATTTAAAAGTTGTCTCATCAGGGGCAACCATACCAGCACGGGCACCACCCTCAATGGCCATGTTGCACATAGACATACGAGCTTCCATTGAAAGGTTTCTAATAGCTTCACCTGCAAACTCAATGACCATACCAGTACCACCTGCGGTACCAATGTGGCCAATAATGTGGAGGATCAAATCCTTAGAGGTGATACCAGGTTTTAGCTTACCAGAAACGTTGATAAGCATATTCTTGGATTTAGTTTGAATAATTGTTTGAGTAGCGAGGACGTGTTCTACTTCGGAAGTACCAATACCGAAGGCGAGAGCGCCGAAAGCACCGTGGGTAGAAGTGTGAGAATCACCGCAAACGACAGTAGTACCGGGAAGAGTGAAACCTTGTTCAGGACCAACAACGTGAACAATACCCTGTCGGCTATCTTGCATACCGAAATATCTGACGCCAAAATCCTTGACATTTTGTTCAAGAGTCATGACTTGGAGACGAGAGTCATCTTCTTCAATAAAAGTAGCAGTGTTTTTGAAATTTTTTCTGGAGGTGGTGGGAATATTGTGATCAACCGTGGCAAGAGTGCAGTCAACTCTTCTAACCTTTCTTCCGGCATTTTTCAGACCTTCAAATGCTTGAGGGGATGTGACTTCGTGGACCAAATGGCGATCGATATAAATTAAGTAGGTGTTATTTCCATCACTGTGAACAATATGGTCTTCAAAGACCTTATCGTAAAGGGTCTTAGGGCCGCTATCTGCTGAAGGCATCGTAATTGTATGATGTTATTTTTTTATTAGTGTGGTATGTTTTTTGTTTAAAATATAAATAAATAAGAATATATATTATATATATATATATATATATATATATATATATATACGTATTATGATGGAAAAAAAGAAAGAAAAAAAAAAAAAAAAAAAAAAAAAAAAAAAAAAAAAAAAAAT
>JAKTYK010000244.1:0-11060 GCA_030578655.1 Magnusiomyces starmeri
ATATATATATATATATATATATATATATATATATATATATATATATATATAGTTGATATTAATAAATTGGCTCATAATTACAAATTGTATTGGTATATATATACATGTATAACGTTTTTTGGTATTCAACAGGTAATTGGATAGCAATATGAAGAAAAAAAGAAAGAGGAAGAGGAAAAGGAAAAGACGGAGTGTATGACGAAAAAAATAAATAAATAAATAAAAAAAACACCAATGGATAATTATCATTATTACTAATTAATTATTATTATTAAAAATTAACAATTATTACATACATATAAAACAGAACAAAAAAAAGCACTCAAACACACCCAATTATATTTTTCTCAAATCATAATAATAATTAAAACACCTTAAGCCAGATTGATTTGGTTTTTTTTCGCAAAGTGAAGAATCATAGATTCTGTAAATTCGGGAACTTTAAATGTGGATTGGCTGCTTGGCCAATCACTGTCGTCATTCATCATGCTATAGTTGGATCGGTTAGTGTTATTATGAATCTGATGACGACGGTGGTGGATACGGTTATGACTATGATGAAGATGCTTGGTAGTAGTAGTGTTATTATTATTATTATTGTTGTTGTTGTTGTTATTGCTGCTGCTGCTGCTGCTGCTGTTGGTGTCGCTGCTACTGCTACTGCTATTTGTATTTATATGTTTCTCGTTACTATCATGACAACAGTTTTCGTCATTGACATCAACAGTCTCCATAAAAGATTTGAAATGTGGGTTTGTTTCCAAGTACAGGTATGTGGGTGAAATGTGAGACATTGTATGACTTCTCCTTATAACCATTTGTTGATGACAATTTTTCCTCGACAACATTATGTCATCGTCTTCATTTTGGTGCAATTCGTATTGGTCACGGTCATGGCCATAATCATGAAGGTAGTCGTCATACTCATAGTAGTCGTCGTACTCATCATAATCGTCATCCTCGTCCTCGTCACTACTGCTGCCACTGCCGTAGTAGTAATCACCACATAAAATGTCCTGGTACTCTTGTGGGTAATAATAGAGTTGGATATATAAATCTTTGGCCCAACTGATTAGAGTGGAGACGTTGACTGTTCTTTGAGACTTGGAATTTATATGCGCCTTGGCCAGCCGAGACAATCGTTGCTCCAAGACGGGCCATCTGGACAAACCAGATGAGTGATTAATGTCGGCACTGTCCTCAACGTTGCTCTTCTTTTGACATTCACTACCATTGTTGTTATTATTGTTGTTATTGTTATTACTTTTGACATAAATATCATACTCATTACTAGATGTTTTGTCAAAAGTATTGATGCTAAACTTAGTATTGTGATTTTTTTGAGTTACCACACTCCAGTCGACAGTATCCAAACCTTGTTTAAAATTCATAACTTGGTCATTATTATTATTATTACTATCATCATCATCACTTTCATATTCATATTCATCTATCTCTTCAGTGACTTGAGCACATAACCGGTCATCTTTTAAACATGATGTAGATTCTCCTGATGTTAGACTAGTACAAGATGACGATGCAGACATTAAACACGAGAACAATGAAGTGGTGGAAGATGCTGTTGACGGAGGTTTTGAAGAGGCATTGGGTGAAGGGGAATATGTTCCGGTTAATAGAATGCTAGAATTGGTTTCTGGCTCACAAGATTGCACCGAAATAGATGAATTCATTGCGTCTTTTCTTTTTTTTTTTTCCTTAGTATTATTTTTTTTTTGATTGTCACAAAAATTTGTATATGATTTTGCTGTAAACGTTGGAGGGAAACAATAGAAATAAAGAGAATGGAAAGAAGGGTGCCGGGCAAGAAGAAGGAGGTGGAAAAAATAATACTGATGGAGAACAAGCAGACTGAACGAACAAAGGGTGGTTTTGTTTTAATGAGTGACAGAGGAGGTAAAAATAGATGGAGGGAAAAAGGGAGGTGGTTCAAATGGATATTTATACTAAAAAAAAAAAAAGATCTAAATAAATTTAAAGAAACAAATAGAAAGGAAATATCGATATATATATATATATATATATATATGAATATTGATAAATAAATATATTGAAAACGAAGAATAATAATATTGCTAAAAAGGGAAAGGAAAAGAAAGAAGAAAAAATAAAAAAGTTTAAAAAAAAAAAAAAAAAAACTGTCGGACTTAAATAAATAAATATATATATATATATATATAAATAAATAAATAAATAAATAAAATCACCAACAACAACTCACCCAGTAAATGACATCTTCCAGGCGTTGACTGGATATGTCCAACCAATTTATTTATTTATTTTTCCCAACTTTCTTCTCGTTTTTTCTGAGAAAAAGAAAAAAGAACAATCTTTTTTTTTTTTTTTTTTTTTTCAGTGAAAGTCCCCGCCTGCCAAAGTCTCTACAACAAACAGCCGATGATCCACTATGGTTTATAACTACAGACTGTTTTATATATATAAGTTAAACACATATATCAAAACTTCTTTTGAACTATTTTACTCGTTTACTTTTGGTTTGGTTTGAAAAAAAAATTTTTTTTTTTTGTCTTTTCTTGCTTTCTACACTACTTGTCCAACTTTTTTTTTTTTTTTTTTTTTCCTCATCAGAAGATGATCCTTTGAGTTTTGGGGGCGTATTACACCTATTCTAATAAGTACAAATTTGTAGTTTTTTTTACAGATAAAGATCTAAGATCTTAAATATCAAGTTTCATTATATATATTGTGGGTGTTTCTCTTTCTTATATCTACATCTTTTTTTATTTTTATTTATTTATTTTTTGTCAAAATTAATGCCATAAACAATAACTTTGTTTTATTTTCAAAATAAATAAACAAATGTAATGATTTTGTCTTCTTGAACTTTCCCCCACCTATATATATATATATATATACAACTATTAGAAAATGTATACAATTGCTCATTTTATTCTGACAGTTTCTCTCTCTCTCTCTCTCTCTCTCTCAATCTAACCTTTTTGATGCGCTGGTTGTCGTAGTTATTATTATAATTCATATACAGAAAACGGAATATCAGTACCGGGTATTAAATCACGCGACTGAATAAGTTTAAGTTCAGCATTTCTCATGGATTCTATATTGGCATACTGGCCAGGCTGGACTTTTTTCAGGGCCGGGTTAGATAAAGTTCTTTTAATGACTGCTTGGACAACACCCAGTACCTCACCCAATGCAAAAGCCAACGGTAAATTTGTCGGGCTATTAATAGACAATCCTGACGAGCCATGCAATTTTTCAACAACTTGTTTTTTGTATTCAGCCTCATTCCGCGAAATCTCTATATACTTGTAAAGTCTGTCTACCAACAGTGCCGAAAATAAGTCACCTGTTCCTGTCAAGTAGGCATTCAGTGATGGATACTTGTAATAAAACACTTGAGGATCAACTACTGTCATTTCTTCTCTCCCCCTGGTATCTTTTGTTTCTTTGGTACTGAAATTTACCGACGATCCCACACTCAAAATATGGTCAACGTCCCCCTCTAGCTTCATCGATGACAGCACAACGTGCGGAATCCGGTATTCATTATGAAACACATTTAATACTTTTAAAACATCCTGTCTGGTTTTTATCGGAATACCGGTCAACACTTCGGCTTCAAATTGGTTGGGCGTGATTGCTGTTACATATCCTGACGCTAGCATTTCGCGATAAACTGGAATAACATCCTGTGAGACATAATACCGCCCATTGTCACCAATGACAGGGTCAAGAATCCACATGACTGGATGCAACGTTTCGTCACCCTTGGTTTGGGTAATCAGCTTCTCTCGTTCTTGCACAATATCCAAGGCTATTTTGCCAACCGTCTTGGTGCCTTCAGCGGTGGGCACGTAGCCAGTCAAAACACAGTCATAAGCCCCCGACATGCCGATATTTTTCAGCCCTTCATACTGCGTCCATATCTCCTCGGCACTTAGCTTCTGGCCATAAACCTTCCCGTAGCCAGTATGGTTTGACAGCTGCACGGTATTGAGCACATCAACATCCCATCCAAGCAACTGAAGTGGGAAAGTGCTAGTTCGATTGCCAACGTAACCGTGGACTACATGAGACTGAATTGACAGAACCGATTTTGGTTTGGGGTAATCTGACATGATTAATGGTAGAAAAAAAAAAATAAAAATAAAAATATGATGATGATGATGATGATAGAGAGATAAGGATAAAAAAAAAAAAGAGAGAGAAAAAATAAAAAAATTTCAGGATGAATATTTCATGATTAATTGTAAATCATCATCATAAGAGACATAATTATTTATGTCTCTGGTCTGAAATATACTGTTACATGGTCTCTAATTTACCCACACCGCGGTAACACATACCTGTTTTTTTTTTTTTTTTTTTTCTTAAAAGATAGGAACAACAAAACAGTGTTTAGAAAAAGAAAGAAGTAAAATAAAATAAAATAAAATAAAAATCTCAGTTTTTATTTTTTATTTTTATTCTTTATTTTTATTTTTTTTTCTTGTAAATTGATTTTGATATCAATTGATTTTGAAGCGGTTTGTAATTCAAATTGGAATAATTTTTTTATTTAATTTTTATTTGTTTAGGTGGTTTTATTATTTTTTTATTACTGCTACTACTACTACTACTACTACCACCACCACCACCACCACTTTTTTTTTTTTTATTATTATTTTGGTGATATTTTCCGAAATAATCTTACTATATACCCTTTTATCGTATACTAACTTATCTTTATCAACTTATCAACTTAGACTTTTTAAATATATATTCATACATTTTATATATATATATATATATATATTTATTAAACACCGGCAACAACAAAATGTCCAAATATCCCGCCAAAGACCACGCCCGTAAGACCTACGAGTACTATGTGAAGCTGTCGCCAGGCGAGGACAAAACGAGCGCGGGGGCGGCGGTGCTTTTTGCGCTGACGGCGCCGTCGCTGGAGCTGTACCCGCACTGCGACCAGACGCAGCCGTTCCGACAGGACCGGTACTTCAACTACCTGTCGGGGGCGCACGACCTGCCTGCCGCCGCAGTCGTGTACGCCCCTGCCACCGACACCTTGACGCTGTACCTGCCGCCCATCGACGAGGACGACGTCATGTGGAGCGGCCTGCCACTCTCCCCCTCCGACGCCCTCAAGATATACGACTTTGACCACGTCAAGTACCACGACGATCTTCGCAAGGACGTCGCGGCCGGCGCCCAGAAGCTTTTAACCATCGACGAGCGGAACGTGGCCACCCTGGAGAAACTTGTTGGTTTTGGTGGTGGTTGTGGTGGTGCGTCAACCAACTCCAACTCCAACGCTGATGCCGTGGCTACGGCTGCCATTGCCGTCCAAATCTCCGCCACGCTGCAGGAGGCGCTGGACGAGGCGCGTCTGCGCAAGGACGAGTTTGAGCTCGGGCTCATGCGCAAGGCGGCGGCCATCTCGGACGTGTCGCACCGCGCGGTGATGTCTGCGCTGCCCATCGAGACCAACGAGGGCCACATCCACGCCGAGTTTGTTTACCACTCGATGCGCCAGGGCTCCAAGTTCCAGTCGTACGACCCCATCTGCTGCTCGGGCACCGACTGCGGCACGCTGCACTACGTCCGCAACAACCGCGACATGGGCCCCGGCTCCCACAAGCAGCTCGTGCTCATCGACGCCGGCGCCGAGTGGCAGTGCTACGCCTCCGACGTCACCCGCGTCTTCCCCATCTCCGGCGAGTGGTCCCCCGAGGCGTTGGCCATCTACTCCGCCGTCCGCGACATGCAGACCCAGTGCATGCAGGCCGTCCGGCCCGGCGCCCTTTGGGACGACCTCCACCTGCTGGCCCACAAGATCCTCATCTCCCACTTCCTCAAGCTCGGCATCTTCCGCGCAGACTCCAAGACCCCCGACGAGATCCTTGCCGCCCGAACCTCCGTCGCGTTTCTCCCCCACGGCCTCGGCCATCTCTTGGGCATGGACACCCACGACGTCGCCGGCCGCCCCAACTACGACGACCCGGACCCCATGTTCCGCTACCTCCGTCTCCGCAGGCCCCTCGAGCCCGGCTTTGTCGTCACCGTCGAGCCCGGAATCTACTTCAACCGCTTCTTGCTCCAAGACTACCTCGCCGACCCCAAGCACCTTGAAATCATCGACCAAACCGTTCTCGACAAGTACTGGGCTGTGGGCGGCGTCCGCTTGGAAGACGACGTGCTGGTCACGTCTTCTGGCTACGAGAATCTCACTAAAATGACCACTGACCCTGAAGAAGTTTCTCAAATTGTCAAGGAAGGAATTAAAAAGGGAAGGTCTCATTTCCATGTACTTGCTTAAAAATATATATATAGATATATTTAATTAATTACACTTCTCTACAACGTCCATTGTGGCATTTAGAATCAATGTATCTTAAAGAATCTTCAATGCTTTGAAAGTAATCATCACGGCTGGGTTTTGTCACCAGGTCCTCAATGCCCGAGAGGGCAAACATGTGGCGGGCGTTTTTCTTTTTGGGCACGCGCGCAAACAGCACGGGGATGTGGCGGTCGACAACGTAGCTGGACACAATCTCGAGCAGAATCTGCATGGCGGACGAGTCGCACTCGGTCATGCCGTGCATGTCGAAAATGACGTAACGCGTCATCTCCTCCCGCCGGATGCGCGGGAACGACGGGTGCACGCGCATCGACCCGTACACCTCGAGCCGCCGCAGGCGGTTGCGCAGATCGCCCGTGTTGGCAAACGTCAGCGGCTCGGGGATCTTGACAATCAGGCACCCCTCGATCTCCTCCATCCGCTCCGGCGGCAGCAGGTCTGCGTTCTCGAACTGGTTGGTCCCCGGGATGCGGCCCAAGATCTGGATCCGCGAGCGCGTGGCGTGGCGAATCACGCGCACAAGCGAAAACCCGACGCCCATGGCTATGCCGGTCTCGACGGACCAGAAGATGGTGCAGATCAGCGTCAGGTACATGGTGAAGAGGTCCTCGTAGCCGCCGATGCGCCAATAGAACATGATGTCCTTGGGCGCCTCCTCAATGAGCGACAAGCCAATGACGGAAATGACGCCGGACAGAATGCACTTGGGCAGATAGTAGAAGTAGGGCATGGCAAACAGAATGGAGAGAATGGTCACGCCGGCAAGCACAAAGCTGGCTAAATTGGTGCGGGCGCCCGACAGCATGTTGATTTTGGACCGGCCGTAGCCGCCAAAGGAAGGCAGCGCGTTGAACAGCGAGCCCACCAGGTTAGTGACGCCAAGAGCAACGAGCTCGCGGTTGGTGGAGATGGTTCTGTTGGTGGCCGCGCCGAGCGACTTTGTTGCAATGGTGGACTCGAAAAAGCCCAGCACGGCGCACACAAAAGCGGCCGAAAAGGTGTCCTTAAACACGGGCCAGGTTTTAGGGGTGATGGGCAGGTGGACGTGGACGGACCCGGGCTCGATCTCGCCAACAACGTCCAGCCCCTGGGTGTCCCACTCGAACCAGTTGGTGAGAATGGTGGAGACAATAACGACAATGAGGATCTCGGGCACAAAGATGATTTTCTTCACGACGTGGGCGAGTTTGGCCTTGAGCAGCCGGAAGGAGATGATGATGGCGATGGCGGTGAAGGCAACGAGCGTCGTCAGCGCGTGGGCCTTGTGGAAGTGGTTGGCCAAAAAGACAATCTTTTCCCAAGTGGTTGCGTGGCTGCCCAGCGTGTCGGTGAGATGGGAGCTGATTCCAAGCTCAGCGGGGAGCTGGTCAACCACCATGACGAAGCCCACGGCAGAGATAAAGCCCCTGAGCAAGGCTCTGGAGAGGACCGATTCGAGGAAACCGAAGCGAAGGAGGCCGGCAAAGAGCAGCACGCCGCCGGCGGCTCCCGAAATGATGCCTGAGATGGTTGCCGCAGAGACTTTGGGCGTCGTCACGTGGGAGTGGGCCAGGAAGGGGGACACGGCCTGGCCAACGACGAGGGACAGCGCAGCTTCGGGGCCGACGACCATGTGGGGGGTGGAGCCCATGAGGCCGTAGATCAAGGGTGGGATGACGAGGCCGTAGAGGCCACACACGATGGGGACGTGGGCCAGGGAGGTGGCATAGGACATGGAGACGGGGATTTGGAAGGATGCAATGGTGAGGCCGGCGGAGATGTCGCCGAGAAGGTACTTGCACTTGTAGCGAGGAATCCACTCGAGGGCCGGGATGTAGTAAGCCCAGTAGGACTTCATTTTAGGTTTAAGTTTGCCGCGCTTTGGTAACAAGGTTAGGTTGCTTACGGAGGTTTGGTCGTCGAGCGAGAGGGTAGTTGGTGTGTTTGGAACAAGCAGGGGCGATACGGGGTAAATGCAGGGCGAGCCATTGTAGGAGGACTCGCTGAAGCCTGAGATCTGGCGGATGTAGGGAGGTCGTTTGGGGGCGGGCTGGAGGGTGTTGCTTGATAATGTTGAAGAACGAATTGGAGGGGTTGTGTTGATGGCGTCGTAAGAGGTGGTGCTGTTGTTGAAACTTACGGATCGATTAGGGGGGAATGATGGTCCAGAAGAAGAAGCAGCAGCAGCAGCAGCAGCAGCAGCAGCAGCAGCAGCGGTAGCAGCACTTCCAGCAAGGGAAAAGTTGTTAAAAGATGCATTTGACAGAGTATGTTTGTGGTTGGAGGAATTATTGTTATGACTATGACTATGGCTATGACTATGATTATGGTTATAGTCTGGGAAGGTTGATGAATGCTGGACATGAGTGTTTTGATGGTTGGTTAAAGAAGGAGCCGAGGAAGAATATTGGCCGGCGCCTGTCGGGGCCAGAGACAAGCTCTCGACGTCGGAGTCTTCGTATGCACTGTATGGACGGCCATGATGAGAGGATATAGTAGCTGAAACCGATGGAGTATTATTACTGTTGTTGTTGTTGTTGTTGTTGTTGTTGTTGTTGTTGTTCATGATGCTGTTACTACTAGTGTTATTGGCAACAGGATGGCGGAGTTGGGCTGGTCGACTGGTGGACTGATTCGAGGGTCTTCGGGACTTTGAAAGTAGCGAGGAACCGTCAGACTTGAGTTCCGGTTTGTTTTTAAGTGGCAACGACGATGACGACGACGACAATGACGACAATGACGACAATGACGACGCCATTATGAAGAAAAAACGGTACACTGTTGTGGTTAAAAAAAAAAAAAAAAAAAAAAAGGAGAAAAAGATGGTTTAATTTTAATTTTTTTTTTTTTTTTTTTATATAGGACGGCTAATTGACAATTACATATATAAAACACACACCCACATACACCAAAAAAAAAAAAAAAAAATGAATAAATAAATAAATAAATAAATAAAAAAACCTCAAAGAAATCGTCGTCTTTTTATATTTTTTTTTTTTTTAAAAAAAAAAGAATAATTCGTTTCTTTCAAATTTTGTTTTATTATTATTATTTTATTAGAATCTCAAAGCAACGCTGGACACACGTGACTGGTTTGCTGCCAAATTTGCTTTAAAGTTAACTCATTGGCGTATTCAAATATTCAAATATTCAAGTATTCAAATATACTTATATAAATAAATAAATAATTCAAGTTCAATTGTTCTCTAATTGATATCATCTTCATTCAGTCTTATTCACAACCTCCCGGCCATCAACCCACACCTTCACCACGTTTCTATCGTCCCCTCCAAACAACCACTTGGCCACAAGGTTCTCCAACCGCTCAACCTCTCCCTCCTTCTGGTCCTGCCAGTCAAACACATCCACGGCAGACCCAGGAACCTTCAAATCTATCAATTGCGCATCCCATTGCTTGCCAACCTCAAAGTTCCCAAGAATGTCTGCAACACCGCACACCTGCGCTCCTCCCAGTGTCCCCAAACACAACACCTCCTCCGTGCTAAGCTTGTCAGTATCTCCCGTCACACTCTTCATGGCAAAATGCCGAGATACAAGCAACGCCTGCCGCGCAGTCTCCAAAATGCTCGGTGCATACCCGCCACTCAGATCCGTGCCCAAACTCATCTTGATCCCGGCATCAAGATACTTGCGCACGGGCGCTTCTCCGCTCGTGATGCTGGAGTTGGAAATAGGGCAGTGCGAAATCCCACTGTTTCTTGCCTTGATCAATTCCACCTCCTCTGGGCTCAAGTGGATGGCATGTGCCAAGATGGTGCGGTCCGTAAGAATCTCCGCCTTATCATAAACATCCGTGTAGCTGCTGCAGTTGGGGAACAACTCCTTGACCCACTCAATCTCCTTCTTGTTTTCGGATATGTGTGTTTGGCACGGAACATCGTACTCCTTCATGATCTTGCCCATCCAGCGCATCGTGTCATGGGTGCAAGAGGGAGCAAATCTTGGCGTCAAGATGGGCGACACAAGCCTCTTGGTCGGGTCCAAAGATGTGATGTAATTGATGATCTCAAGATCCGCCTTTTGTGCCGCTTCTTCGCTTTCGTCCCGATAAAAGTCCGGCGTGTTTTGTGTCATGCAAACCCTACCGACAAATGCACGCTGGCCCTTTTGCAGTGCAAGATCGGCAAGAATCTTAGTGGCGTCCACATGGACCGTTGCGTAGTAGGAGGCTGTTGTTGTTCCGTTGCGCAAGGTCCGGTCAATGACCTTGTTGTAAATGTTTCTGGCTTGGTCCAAGTTCGAGAAGGATGATTCGAGGGGGAATGTGTATGTCTCTAGCCAGTCCAAGAGCGTAGACTTGCCAAAGATGCCGCAGTTGGGGTATTGGGGGGCATGGATATGGGTGTCGAAAAATCCGGGGAAGAAGAAGGATGCAGAGGAGTTTTTGTTGGAAACAATCTTGATTTCGTATTGATCCTCTAGTTTTTGGGCCAAGTCGGCGGCAAACTTGTCAACATCCTCAACGTTACGCTCCACAACCTCAATTGTCCCACGATCGTTGACACCGATTGCGCCATTGGTTTGGTACTCAATTTTGTTGAGAGAAACAGGGTTGACAAATGTCCCGTAGTAGATAGTGAATGTAGGTTTTTCAGACGTAATAGAATCCGGCATGATGATTTATAAATATGAGAATAGTTAAGTTGATTAAAAAAAAAAAAAAAAAAAAAAAAAAAAAAAAAAAAAAAAAAAAAAAAAAAAA
>JAKTYK010000245.1:0-11052 GCA_030578655.1 Magnusiomyces starmeri
TATATAAAAAAAAAAAAAAAAAAAAAAAAAAAAAGGTTATAGATATTAAACCGCTCATAGGTGCCTTTTTGTCAGCATACCGCGGACCTTTGAAAAGATCGTAAACTTTGTATCGTTTTCGCCTGACCCTACTGAGACGAGCAATTCTTTGTAAAAGTAACTGGTAGACGCCTGGTAAAACGGTCGACGATGGCCTTAAAAAAAAGAAAATAAGAGCCTTTTGTGTAACGAAACAAGCTACTCGTGTTCTCCTTCTTGATATGACACTTTGGTCTATGGCAACGGGCAGTGGGCATTATGAGCGTACAATGATGGTCTAACAAGCCAAGCTTATTTTATTTTTGTATGTAACGGGACAGTAATAACAACAACAACAACAAAAAAAAAAAAAAAAAAAAAAAAAAAAAGTTGTAATGAACCACCACCAAAAAACCCAGATTTTATATATCTCCAACATAGGTTTTTTTTTTTTTTAACTATATATATATATATTGTATATTGTATATCCATACATTTGATTATTCGTCTTTACTTTGTTATAATTGATACTCTGTTTTTACAGCTCTGTTCCAGTCACATACACGGTTTTTGGCTGTTTTGGTTTACACACGTCTGGTTGTTTACTTTATTTTACTTTATTTTATTTTTTTCAACTGTTGTTATTATTATTGTCTCTGTTATACGGTACCTTATATCTTTCAAATTCACCTATATATATATATTATCGTGGGATTCTCAACCTCAATTCCTTTGTACCCAATTATATACTCGGAATCTTAGAGCCTTTTATTTCATACACCACTCCCTTTTCTACAATATATATATATATATCCATTCACTCGACTGTTTCACTCATAGACTTTTTCTCCGTTTGCTTTCTTAGTTCACCTCCAACGGGGTTTCCTTACTACTAATACTACTACACCGCCACAATATTCATTGAAATCTATCATCTTTTATATACACACACACACACACACATACATACATACACATATATGAATATATATATCTATACATATACCTACATGTCCTAGTATCGTCAGTATGTCCTCGAATTCCCCCTCATTCTCGAATTCTTCCAATTTCACACTCTTGCCATATTTCATACATCGCCTATCATCTGTCGTATGTAAAAATCGTCTTTATTGTTGTATATTCTAGCATTTAATGCCATGATACTTTTTATTTTTACAAGTTGACTAACTTTTTCTTCTATATAGCTACCTGTTAAAAATGGCTACACTATTCATGAGGTCGAGGAGGAACCTAATTTCGTCCTTTCAAAAGATATGCTCAAAGAACTGGCGACAAATGGTCTCGTTAATGAAATAATACCCGGAATATTGGCTCTCGCAAAAGAAGTTTATAAGGTATGTTTTTGTTCTTTTCTTACCCCTCATCTCTCTTTATCCCTTCCTTTTTTTTTTTTTTTTTTTTTTTTTTTTTTTTTTTCTTGTGCATTAATTATACTCAATTATTAACTAATATATTAACCTTTCAATGACACATTGTTCTCAAATATTGTTATTACTATTATTATTATTATCTATAGAATGATAAAGGTGAAACTATATCTAAAAAGAATTATTTAACCCTACGGTCATTGGTCGTCTTACTAAACCTTCTAGCCGAAGTCCTCACCTCCTCTTGGGATGCCATTCAAGTCAAAACAGACCCCCAATTCCATTCAACTCATGTTCCCTCGGATTTTTCACACGACTTTGCCTGCTACACAGTCACTCCTTCTGTAATTCCCTCAAACCAAGCCTCCAACTTTTTATCCTTTTTGGTTTCTATAAAACCAAACACCGTCTTAAAAGCTGGCCTTCGTGCTATATCGAATACTGCTCCCTCTGCTCGCGAATCCGATGAAACTCAAGAATACGCCCTTCTCTCTGCATTAGATAACTCCATCGAGTCTATCATTCACTACATTTCTGCATCCAATTGGTGTGAAACATATAAGATTATTGATAGAATCCTTAAAGATACCATTTCAGGCGTCCCCAATCAATCAACAGACTCAGACCTCATCTCGGGTATCGAAATCTTCGGCGTTTTGTTTCTAAATTCCCAACGTGTTGAAACCACCCTTGCCGACTTTTACAAATACGCTCCCAAAATGAAACTCCCTCTGCATCGTCTTTTAATCGAACACTTTCTTCAGCATAGCCTGGCCTATTGGATCCTTTCAAACACAAAAGATTATATGGCTGCTCTCAACAACCAGTCCTTGTTCAAAACTGCTTCAAATCTTTTTGACTTTATCTATACCTGCTCCGATGACGATCGTCGTAGATACTCATCATGGCGCTTCCTCAGCACCCTCATCGCTTTAATGCCATCAGCATTTGACTTATATGAACAGAAAACTTCCCCAGTCGGTCCTGTTTCTCTCTCACCCTCTCTCTCACTAACTTCCGTCACATCATCCTCTTCCACACTCACTACTTCTGCCCCCCGTAAGACCGAATCATACTCTGTGACACTCCCTTCGAAAAAATCCTCGGCAACAAGTAAGCTGAAGGCTCTTAGTGGTTTAATTGGCGGCAACAGTAGTAGCTCTCGAAGTGCAGGCACTTTCGGACAAAACTCTTCTTCTAGCTCAAGCGAGGGAAATTTCTTTTCTTCCAGCAATAATGGTAGCAAGGCCTCTGTTCGAGATAAAAGTATACAAAAGCAAATAAACTTTTTAGCCTCCATCAGCAAACTTGGCTCTACGCCATCAAACAGCCCCTTATATTACGCTTTGTTGATTTCATGTACCGAAGTTTCCAAAGCTGCCGCCATATCTTTAATATGTAACTCGGACTCTTCTCTCGTTAGATTTGCTCAAAACCTTTATCCTGTCCTTTTATCAGATCTGTTCCCAACTTCAACTTCTTCAACCTCTGCATCTATTACTCCCCAACAACTCTATGAATGCCAGTGCATCTTTGTCGCATCCTTTACTGTATTGTGCAGAGATCGAATCGTTAACGATATTTACCCAGTCCTCAAATTTGATGACGTTAAAATGCTGCCCTTTATTCCGGGCGTCTTACAAGGAAACATTGATCTTCGACTTACTCCAAGCTTTGGCGAGCGATTTGATACCGTAGCCACCGTGGCTTTCCCCCTCTTTAGAGAAACTTTAATACGAACAGTACACCAGTTACAAATATACGAAACACAAGCCAATTTGGATGAAGCCTCTTCTATTGCCTACAAAACCTGTGTTTCAATCATTTTAAAATGTTATTTTATTTTCACTCTTAATCCCCAGCATTTCCTACACGACTATACCTACAATGAAAATTTCATGGAAGATCCCATCTTTTTTTCTGTCGTTCACTGCATCATATCTTCTAACGAAGATATCCGCTGCACGACTTTTGCCTTTGCTTGGTCTTTCCTCGATAAAGAAAACCTGGTTTCTTATGATCCGGATGAAGTTGCAAAAAATCCTAAACACCAGGTTTATACCTTATTCCTCCACATAGGCAAGGCGGCTCAAATGCTTGTCGAAAAGGTCACGTCCTCCAATATGTCGGAATCCGATATCATAGAACATTTGAGTCTTGTTAAGGGCTCTATGGAGGGCCGTTGCTTACTTGCCCACCAGTATCAGTTTTTAAAGTTCACCAACAACAATATTAACCTCATTGAGCCTGCAAATATCCGTTTTGAAATTAGCAACACTATAGAGATGTCAATGCTCATACTAATCTTATCCAACAATACCAGAATTTGTAAACTGGCACTGGAGATTTTAAATTTCATGGTACAGGAAGCTATTCTTACGGAAAATTTGGACTATGGTGAATCTTTTAGCTGGTCTATAGTGAATAATTTTTCTGTCTATTCCGAGCTTTCATCTCCGTCTTACATCATCACTGGGTCAATGGCAGTGCATAAGCGATTGTACCATGCCCTTCAAAACGCAAAGGGTAACACCCCCGCAATTTTACAAGCATGGAAAATAATTTATGGGAAATGGCAAGCTTTAACTCGCTCGCTCCAAGAAATGTCCCATGTTGATTTCACCCTGGCTAAAAAATGGCGGGCATATTCTGGCTTTTTGGCCTCTACAGTCTCTGCATGGATTGTTGAAAAGGGTGAACCTGTTATCGAAGGTAAACTTAGCAATTCTTCTAAAGCTTTCCTTCTTGAAATTTTAGAACTTTTGACCGATGTCAAATCTTCATATATTAGAGAAACTGCTCGAGACATTTTATCTCGAGATACAAACCATTCTGCATATCACTTTATTTTCACCACCGTGGAAGAGAAACTTACCCGTCAATTATCAAATGACAACACTGCTCTCAATGAGGAAGGCTTTCTTTTGCTGGAGCAAAGCGTTTCCTTTTTACGTGCAATAATTGAGTATATAAATGATGGCGAAGTTTATTTGGCTGTTGATATTACATCACTTGCATTATCAATAGTCAAAAAACTTGACGGCCTTGTATACTCTGACCGAATTATCAAACTTCGAATTCAATATGCAAATCTTATTGCATGCATTTCTAAACACAAAGATTCCTTGAATATGAAGCATGATATGCTCATTAGAAATGAAGTTGCATTTATTTTTGCAAATTGGCTCGACAAAATCATTTCTATTCAATACTCCAGTGATGACACTGAAAGTATCCTCTCAAATGACACTTGTAAACTCAACCATGAAAAGGAGCGCTTACACAAGGATTGCATTGTTGCTTTAATTGAATCTTTAGCCTCAATAACACTTAAACTTACCATTGAAGTTCCCAGTAACATTGTCGGCAGGGAGATATATGAGGTAAAGAGTCATAAATTCACTGTTCTCTTTGCTCTACTTTGTCGTGTTTTAGACAAGTGTAGATCAGAAGAGCTCCATCACCATAGGTCTCTTGATCTTGGCGATAGGTTGGAATTTGTTAAAAACAAAACTATTGAATCTATATCAAAACTCCTTGACGCAAATGTTGATGTTGGCCTCAAGCTTGCCCTCCCGCTCGGATTTCATGAAGATCCATTTATAAAAGTTTCATTTTTGAAAATTCTTGACAATATTCTCTCTCACTCCAGTTCTGTTGATCAGGATATTGAGTTTTCCACTTTTGAACAACTTATAGATTTATTGACTAACAACACTAAGATTGTCAATGCTTTGGGAGATATTTGTCCTGCAACCGAAGTTGACGAGTTCGCCAACACCATTTTAGCAATTTTTGAGAGCAGAAACAAAACGTTAGATTTGGTCAAATCACTTGTCACCCGTGAGGTTGAACGTGCTGATACCCCCATGGAAATTTTAAGACGCAACTGTTTGGCCACAAAGTTGTTGTCAATTTATGCCCACACTACTGGTATATCCTACTTAAAAAAGGCATTGGGACCGTTTATCAATGATTTATGCGACAATCCCGAACAATATACCTTTGAAACCAATCCTGAAAAGATTCCTGATGATCAAACGGTTGAAGAAAATATTGGTCGATTTGAACGTACTTTGGAAAAACTTGTAAAGGCCTTGGAAGAAGCTTTGCCTTATATTCCCCGTGATTTCCGCGAACTTTGCCACACAATTGCTGAAGCTGCAGACTCTAGATATATGGGCAAAAATGCTTCTATTAATGCCATTTCTGCCTTTTTCTTTTTAAGATTCATCTGCCCCTCATTGGTTTCCCCCGAAGGGGATGGTCTTATTGACCGGACGCCATCCAAAGATGTTCGTCGTACACTTTTGATTCTCGCTAAAATGATTCAGAATTTGGCTTATGGATCGAGTACTTTTGTGAAACTCTCTGTTTTCCAAATGTCCAACAGCACTTTCAAGCCTGACTCTTCATCTGTTGTTAAAGTTCTCAAAAGTCTTATTGAATTTGATCCTACATCAGAAACAAATACCCCAGTTACGTCGCCTAGTGATATCCTTTCACCCATTGATGATAACACGCACTCTTCTATCAACGCCACTGTTGGTCAACCCAATAGACCTGTTGACCAAGTGTACTTGGAGAGTCTTCATCGGTTTTTATACTCCCACTGGGAGGATATTAACCACAAGTTGCAAAATGAATTACGGAAAGCTCGTCAAGTTGCTTCAAATAGACTTCGAAATAACAAAGCTTCGTCGTTTTTAGATCCTTTTAATCGCAACAACCCAACGCCTGAAGGGCCTGAAGAAGACGAAGATTACCGGGCTCGTCAAAAGTTGACTATGCTTATTCGTAATTTAGGAAGGCCCAAAAATCAAGATTCCAAAAACGAACTTGATGTTGTAATCAATGGGTTCAGTGGTGCCTCGAGATTACGTGAATTCTTGGATCGCAATGCCCATCGTGACATGCAACCCATTATTGAAAAGGGTATTTTCCGTGAAGGCTTTTCTAAAGAAGGCATGCCTATGTTGATATTTACGGCTCAAAATTATATCCGTGATCAACAAGATACCGAGCTTATAGTTTGCCGGTTTTTCCAGGTTGCAAGCAAGATGTGGAATCAAAAATTTGCTATATTTAATGATGCCACATCCAGTACACAAGAGAACTTTTTACCTCTTTCCGCTCGCTCAATTATAAGTCTAATGGCGCCAGATGTTATGGCATCCAATTGTGTTGCTACATACATTTATAATGCACCTGCAGAGCTACTTGGATATCTCAGAAACACTTTTAGGCCTTACAGAAATACTTCCTTTTTGAACCCATTAACTACTCATTACGAATTCGTTACCTCCTTTGATGTTGCTGAAAAGTTCAATCTTGCAACACTAAATTTGGACGCGAGATCTCAAGATGCAGCTCTTGATATCGGAATAAAATTTGAAAATGTTGAGCTCATAAATAGCGAAAAAAGGGAATCAACATTGTTTTTGTTGAGCATTGGAACGGAGTACGTTCAACTGAAGGGAAATAGTCAATTTGCTTTAATGAAGGGTGTAACCGGAGTATACAATAGTGTATATCACTTATCTGAGATAAGTAATATTGAGCTAGTAATGGAGGACCCAGAGGAATTTTACATGACCATATCTCGTGAGGGTAAACAACGAGTAACCTTACGCAGTTCCAAAGCTCATGAAATAGTCCGAACGTTACTCAATGCCAAAAGCCGCATGCCCAAGAGCTCTGGATCCTTTTCTTTTGACAGTAATACTCAACTTTATCAGACTTTGGATTCAAGTATCGGTTCCCTGCTTAATGTTTCGTTTTCGGGATTATGCTCAGCTGATCCAGCTGCCAGAAGCTCAGCTTATAACCTTCTTGCCACCGTGCAGGCCAAGTTCAAATTGAATTTGGATGCACCCGATATTATTAGAGGCCGAGGAATCAATTTACCGGCCAATGTTTTCATACAGGTTGAGCATTACAGTAATGCCCTGGCTAACAATTCACCAGAATTAACCCATGACATGATAAAGGAATTCTTTTCGGCTTATAATTCAGTTATAGTGGACAGACGAATTGGCATTCTTAAATATATTCAACCCTGGATCAAAAACTTGGGAACACACGTCAAGAATCAAGAATTTTCCAAGTACAAACGTGGTACCACAGCATCTTTTATCAGAAGGTTTTTGCAATTGTCATTTTTGGAGGAACGCCATTTCATGTACTTTTTGACTTATATTTGGCCTGTTGTACTTGATGATCCCATTACACTGCCGGTTCTGATTGAAGAGTTTTTGTCTCTTGCTTTGGAAAAGAATTTAATCGAAGACAAGAAACTCGAGGACTTTATTTCTACATTAACAGCGTCCAAGTCTTTAGAGGCTGTCCGCATTGTCAAGGACAAGATTTTTGAAATTTTACAACAAGAGTCCGGGATGAAAGGTCCAAACATTGCTAGTCATCCTCAATGGCCTGATATTATACTTTTGATCAATGTTTTGGGAGCCATGCTGTTTGAGAACTTTGAGGCATCAAAAGAATTCATGGCTGAAACTTGCTTTTTAGTTCACATGTTTTTGTACTCTGGCCCATATTCATTCCGCCATTCGCTCTACACAATGACTGTTAACTTTTGCCATTCGTTAGTTAATACCGACTTTTTATCGAATGAAGAGCGAACACATGCAATGACGATCTGGAAGGATCTCACTGGAGACAAGGGCAATATGATATTTGGCACCAGTGAAGAGCTTAAAAATGTGGAATTTGCATACCCAGTCACATCACTATTATTTCAAATTGACACTTACAACACGATGGCTATTGAGCTTTCAAGGACAATATTTTCAGCACGCCGTCTTGAGCAGCAACATGAGCAATTTATGCAACGGTGTCTTATCATCTCTACCCAAAGACAATCTGTTCTTCAATGTAGAGCTGTGGTAGCTATGGGCCTCAGTTCGCGATTGGATGCCAATGAGAGCATGGTTACGGTAATGCTTAATACATTGGTAGAAGCTCTTGAAAGTAAGCACACGAAAAACCAACAAGAGCTTATTTCGTGCGTTGCTTTTAGTGTTTCTAAAATGATTAACGGGCTTCAGGCAGATAGCAAATACTACGGATACTTATTTTGGATTTCCATTGCACTGATGAACACATACAACATTGACATTTTTAGCCGTGGACTTGAATTGTTTTTGGCCTGCATCAAGTTGCTTGATGATTATGGGATTTTCAAGGAGACACCAATGCCGCAATACTTATTATCGGTGAAGAATGAGTTCAAAGAGCAATGGACAAAGATAGAGAACACGTTGGATTTACAATTTACACAAAAGAATTTCGAGCTTTGCTTGTCAGCCACTTTATTACGAGGAATGGTCAAGTCGGTTACGCGGGCGCGGACCTTGTCAGCCTTTGATATCTTGTTGACGATATCAGCCCAGAACCATTTAGTAAGAGACCGTGAGAATAGCGTTATCGCTACGGCCAAGATTCCCAGCCTTGCGCTTCACGATAACTCAACAGGAGATAATGTGAGCGTAAAATCACTTGGAGGGTCTTCACCACATTCTCATGGGCATTCAAGCAGTAATTCCAATTTGCAACTGTTGTTACACAATATAGGGAACAATGGAGGAGGGGCAAACAATTCTGGAACAGGAACAGGAACAGAAACCGGAGCAGGGGCCACAGGTGGAGGATTGGCATCATCGTCTGGAAGTTGCAACAGCCCCAGTAGCAGCCACTATCTATTGAGTCCTCGAATGCTCAATAGAAACTCCGTTACACCTATGGATCTATTAGAAACGGACGACACGTCAACGAATAGCATTAGTTATACACGGGGGCATCCGTCGTATTTGGTGTACTTGTTTTTCTTGTATTTAGGATCTCGGTCACAGTCAGATTTGCGAGATTACTTGTGGATAGCAGGGTATCCTGACGATTATTTGGACGAAGATATTCCTACGCCTATACGACGGTTCATTAGCAGCGACCGGCCCAATGCGATAGCGACGCTGTATCTTGGAGCTCTGTTGTATACACATATTGAGGATGAGGAGAAGTTGGGCAAGCGGTTTTTGGATGTGATGAAGTTTGTTGGTAGCGTTAATCTTGCCAGCTATTTCCGGGTGTATTTTGTGATACGATCCAAGGTCAAGCGGACGATTGATCTGTCGCCCGGGGTTGATATCATGAAGGGGGCGTTAGACTGTGTCAAGGTTAGTTTGCTTAACTTTGAGGAGCTGAAGAGATCACGGTACTATTTGAACAATTTGGACGAGATTTTACTACAAACCGGGATCAAGGCGCCTAAATCTGTAAACTACAATGATAATTATTGTTACAATAATAATAATAATAATAATAATAATAGCAACGTGCTTCCAGGATTCGGCATTCCACCAACTTTTCCAGTTAATCCGGGAGCAGTGACATCAGGAGGAGTACCAATACAAGTAGCGCCAAACCACCACCACAACAACAACAACAACAACAACAACAACAACAACAATGTACCCTCTGCCGTACCCTCTTCTGCCGTACCTTCTTCCGTACCATCTGCCGTACCATCGGCAGTACCTATTTCGATATCTCCGTCATCGTCCTTGTCGTCTTCATCAGCAAACACAAGCAATGGCAGCAGTAGTGGAGTTTCACGTAGTGGTACATTCAAGGCCAAGGCCAAGGCCAAGGCCAAGAACAATACCAACAGCAAAAATGAAACCCTGCTACTGGAAAAGCACAGTGGACATTCTTCCAGCACAGTAAAGAGCAGAACGCATAAAGAGCCACAGTATACGATAGTCAACCCCGAGCTTGTCTCCATGGTGATTACCGACGACGATCTGGGCGCACTAATCAAGAAGATTGTTGAGGTTGCCCAGACGCAGGTCCAGTGCAGCCGACGCGCTGGCAGTGCCATGAAGGCTGAGAGCAGTGTAAATGGCAGTGCGGATCATCCAGAGGAGGCCATTTTGGGAGAGTTGAAGGAGATAGACGAGGTTGATGAGAGTAGCGACGATGGAGATGAGAAGAAAATTAACAAGATGGGGGAGATTGGAGGAGAAGGAGGAGGGATGATGGGGCTTGTCGGCATACTGGACATGGGTAAGCAAAGCAAGCCGGCTAACAACGACAGAAGCCAAGAACCAAGCACGTTTCTGGAATATCGGGATGCAAAAACAGGATTTGACGATGAAAATGACAATGAAGAGTATTACAGTAATTGATTGAGCATAAAATATAACTGAATTTTGAATAAATAATATAAATAAGATAAATAAATGTTGTATAATATATATATATATATAATACTTTAAAACAAAGCTTAAAGTTAAAGCCACATATTTGTTTTTTATTTATTTATTTATTTATTTGTGTGGTGATGATGACTTGTTAAAACTCTTATCCAAACAATATATATATATATATTTTTCTACATACAATAGTGATTGTTCTTTTATATATATACACACACACATATATATATTATATACCACACCACTTTTTTTTTTTTTTTTTTTTCTTTATACTTCTTTTTTCCCACTATTTTTTTTTTTTTTACTACTCCTCCACCTCCATTTTTAAATCTTATTTCGTTTATATTTATATAAATATTTCCTTTCTCTCTTTTTTTTTTTTTTTTTTTTTTTTTTTTTTTTTTTTTTTTTTTTTT